>JABUQX010028288.1:0-40451 GCA_015478945.1 Trachelipus rathkii | reverse complement strand
ATGTGGCGTTGTATGTGTTGTTGGTTAGTGTGAGTAGGTTGGTGTTCCCGTGAAGCTTGGGTGTTCGGATTTAAATGAGGTATTCATAAATCCATGATACATCCGACATAAATATGTGACGCATAGTATTTTGTTGATGCCGTTAGGGCTACGGGAGAAGCTGGATAATAATTTAGCGATAGGTCCAAACAATTGTGCTCCATTGGATATATGTAATGGGTACAAGGCCTAATTCATACAATTGGCTCAAAACAGTAAGTGACATTCGTTTATAAAGCTAAGCCCACATAAGGCTGCCAAAAATTACCGTGAAGCCAATACCTATTGACCCTGGAAGCCAAGGTTGGTCGTGTGTTTATGCGGAATGGCGTGAGATAGATGATAAATAGTAAACTGCAGAGGTAATTATGGAGAGGTAAGTTCATGTGTGGATTGTATATATGTGGTGGATATTGAGAAAGAGAAAAATCAGATAGAAAGCATAGAGTTTAAAATATCAAGAGATCGATATTTTCTATAGGAAGATTATTTAGGAAAATTAGGAAAGTGTTGGTGTGTTGTGTGATATGGTGTGCAAGCTGATCGGTGTATAGATGTGACCGAATATCATGGTCAACCGAAGTATAGGCATCAAAAATGGTAAAGCCACCCTAAAGCCGCGGCCAATAACAAAATTGACCGTGGCCAAAAAAAATCTCGAACCCTGACAGGATCACTAAAGCTAAAAACAAACTGAGTTTAAAACGATTAATTCAATAACCGCATAAACAAATGTTTTTCAATGCAAGACTCAAAACATTACCAGTGAGGGCGCAAAAAAATCGACCCTGGGAAGAACACAAAAGCATTAGTGAATAATTAGGTGGGTACGATACAACATTGCCACGTAAACGCCAAGACGATTTAGCGCAACATTTCTTCGAAGGTTTGCTCGATATTAATAAAGTTTGTTCTTACTATTACTGGTATAATGGAAAACTTCAAAGCCAATTAAATAAATTAGGGTTGAACGTGAAGATTAATAGGAAAAGAGTTTGAGAACCACCATTAAAGATGATTCTCAAAAATATGACGGGGGACAAAAAATTAGGGGCGTCAAAAACAATAGACGAGAGAGCCTTAAAAATACCGTGGGCCAAAAAGATGTCCCATGACCAAGGTTCATGTATTCCGCATAAAGTTATGAAGGGCCAAAAGAGTAAATTGAGGCCTCAGAATGGCACGGGTCAGGTCAAATATTATTCTAGTCTCAGAAGTTAAAGTCGCGATCGAAGAAGTCCTCAAGTCAGCAGTTACAGGTATGAAGTCCGATGAGTTGCATGGCTTAATACTATTCTATTAATATGTTCATATTTGTAACTCATTTTATTATTTTCATTAGTTACATTATTTTCCTTTATAGCTTGATTATTGATGATTATTATTTTATTGTTTTTTTAATTTATATTTATTATTATTTTTTATTAGTTATTAGTTATTTAAATTTAAAATGTAAATGTTTAATTGTTATTTTATGATTTATATTTATTTATTTTATTTTTATTTTGAGATTAAAATTCCATTTAGATGTCTTTGTTTTTTGTAATATTATTTTTGATTCTTTAGTTGTTAATTTTTAAAATTTGATTTCTTTTTATTTCTCTTCAATTAATTATTAGATATTTATTATTTTGATTCGATTATTTTAATTTTATGATTTATAGTTTTTATATAATTAAGATTTGTTTTATTATTTATTATATTAATTATTATATTAGGTTAGTTATCTCAAAGTTTGATAAGTCATTGTCTTCATGACTTAAACTATCTGCATCGTATCCTCATCACCGATCTTTCCACACCCTTCTTATCTATCTTGAGTGCTTTTGTCATAATACTTATTCTGTTGTTATAAAGTTATTAACGAAAATCATTATTCAATATTCTTTTACTACTATTATATTTCTATTATTCATTATCTGCTAATTTTCTGTTTGTAGTATTTCATCAATACTTTTTAATAAAATATTTATTTTGTTTTAAATGGTAAATTTTATATTCTTCTAAGGCATATTTCCATAATGCAAAGAGGGAAAGTTTATTATATTGATGATTTAAAATAGCTTAGTGGATTAATATATGCATTAATAGTGTACTACATAGAATGTCATAATATTAATAAGGTAACTCTTAGTAATATTTGATATTTATGATTAATTATATAATAGCGATATCTCTCTTAAGTGTCATATAATATAATACATTATATTATTTATAGTAATATATATTTATAATATTATATATATATAAATTATGATATATATATAAATTATATATTATATATATATATATTTATATATATATAAAGATACATACAGTATATATATATATATTATATATGAATACGATTATATTATACTTATAATAAGTTATATATTATATGCTCTTTTATACGTTATTACCTAAATAACACATAAAAGACTTATATAGGCCATGTTTAGACTATTTACACTTATACGTGATTTTTTAAAAATGTAGGTTTGTGAATTTAGAGGATTATTCTATAAGATGATATAGATATTGTGAGAGAATGAACAATATTCGTATATGCTAACGGACTCCCACATGGTTTTGCAATTCAAGCGATGGGTATCGTTAGACAAACCTTCATAAATTTATGTGAATTCTATTTTACTGACTGCATTATTGAATTCGAGGATTAATCATTTGACTTATAATTTAGACTTAGCAGCTTTTCGTCACGGTCTCCACATAAGCTTATGAAAAGATAGTGCAATTGTGTAATGATTGGAGTGTACCTTGTGGTATTGGATAGAAGAAGTAGATAGTTGGATAGATAAATATAGAGTGTTACAAACTAAAGTTATTAGCGATAAATCATTCATAGGGATGAGATTAGTGAATGTTGAGTCTCCACCCGGTTCGTTATTAAGGGTACACTGTTTGTTCTAATATATATTAATTGATTATAAGAACAGGGACTTAATGACTAAGCTGTCTAGTTATTGCCTGATAGAATACCAAATATTTCCACTCTACAGTTGGAATTAGATGAGGTTGTATAAAGTTCTAAAATGTATCTATGATAAAACTTCTTGTTAGAGCAGATAATGCAAATGAAGATTTTATATTTAAAATAGATGTAAGGTTTATATTATGCTTAATAACCTATAAATTAAAGTTTTTAACTCGGATGATGATATGGGTATTATGGCTGATGTCTAGTGACAAATGAAAGATTAAGTGTGTATTTAAGCTCAGTAATTTGAAGTAATATCAGTTTTGAAAGCAAGGATAATAAAGCTATAAGAATGCTGGCATAATAAATCGCAATGTTGTTATAAGGAAGCAAGGATAAGTAATATATATATAATATAACTTCTAAAAAGACTATGTTTGTTAGGCCAATAATAGAGTATTTGCACAATTTGGGCCCTTATATAAATAAGAAACGATAATATCTATGAGGAGTGCAAGTATGAGCAACAATGATGATTTCTTGTGATTTTTGAAGGTAAGACGTATAAGTAGTATAGAGGTATGTAAGAAGTAGAGTATTGTTTTCTGCTCAGAGGCATTTCTACAGAGGGACATGATATCAAATCTTATAATTACTTATATAGTATTAATTCCAATAAATGAATTACATGAAGTACTTAGCACGATCGTTAGAGTACCAGGTGTCATACAATATAAAAATTAGAGAAAGAATTGCAACTTGTATAGAAATGCAAGCATTGCATTCAGTCAATAGGATTTATATAATAATAATTGGATGCATTTGTCCACAGGAGGTTGTTAGTGTGTGACTCCGATTGACATTAAAAAGGTTGATATGGTAAGTTTATGGATGGGTTGGCATCATTATAGTTAATATATAGCGTACGAGACTAAATTGGTCTTGTTTTTAAAACTAGCTAGTTAATATATGTTATATTGCATGTTTGGAGACCATATAACGTATGATATTAAGTGCATGTGGATGGATTATTGGGATATATATCATTTTTTTGACAAGCTAATCGTTGGAGTTTTAAGTTACAAGAATATGATCTAATCCTAGTATACTTTGTGGTAATTTGCATGAGTGAGTATGTTTGGTTATGGGTTTGGACTGGGATCTAGTCTTCGTATAGTCCTATGTGTATTCTTACTGTTCCCTATATTTTCTTATTAGTTCTTATGTGCTTATGTTTTTTTTATCTTATTTATATATATATATAATATATATTAATATAATATATATATATATATACTATTAATTTATATATTAATATATATATTATATATATATTATATTATATATATATTATATTATATATTTATTATATATATTATATATTATTTATTAATATAATAGTATATTATATATTAATTAATACTTATATATATATTATATAATATATTATTATATAATAATAAATATATAATATTGTTTGTCAGTATAAATTTTGACAAGGATGAACTCAGATATAAATTGAATATGTGTAGCGGTTGAAACGATAGAATACATAATATAAGAATAACAAATAATAGATAAATACTACACGCAGGCAATTCGCTCTTACTCAGTGCATAAT
Organism: Trachelipus rathkii; assembly: GCA_015478945.1. Lineage (NCBI taxonomy): Eukaryota > Metazoa > Arthropoda > Malacostraca > Isopoda > Trachelipodidae > Trachelipus > Trachelipus rathkii. Next base: position 35,871 of record JABUQX010028288.1, on the reverse strand, counting down.
TTGCGCTAATGTATGTAAGATACACACACCAGAGCTCAGCACCGACGAGTCAAGAATATGGTCCAGATTATTCTGGATAGGCTTAATGGTACGTTATTCAGTAGATAGACAGTCACGGGAATAATATTGCATTTGAAGATTATAGATATGGACATTCAATCTATGATTTTGATGTAGAAAATGATAAACAGTTCAAGTTTACTAGATTATACTTTTTGGAAGATGCTACCCACTTAATGAGGATAATTCTTTATTGAATATGAGTTTTGAGATCATATTCACCTTAGTTTCGATTTATCAGTGCGCCAAAGTGGAGACATTTTGCAATTTTTATTTGTATTTTCACCATAATAAAATTCGGTTCAGAAGGGTTTTCTGTGCCTTTAACAATTAATACTCTTTTACTAGAAATATAAAGATGTTCATGTGGTTTGTAAGAGATAAATATATTATATTAATATTTAATGGCCGTATATCAAATAATAACTCAGATAAGTGACATAAAATGCTGTTGAATAGCTGCAAGATTATTCCATAAAGGACTTAAGCGGATTAATGAAATCCAAAACTATAACCAGCATTCTATAGTAAATATCAAAGAAGAAATATACTTTATAAAATATTATTATCAATAAATTTCAGTGTGACACTTATTCTGGTACTGAGACGATTTATCCGTTCGTGAGGTGAGCATCAGGATGAGGAGTGTTGTCAGATTTGCTTCGCTTTAAGTAATAGATGCCGGAGATTCAGTCATTTGAAAAACCGATTTTGAAAAGGTGAATATAATAAAATATGCTCACATACCAATCAGTTCAGATTCAGAAGGAGAAAATTTCTTTATATTGGAATATAAGTATAATAATGAAACATAGTTACCATTTCTTTCAAGTATGCGTGCATGTAATATATGCGAAATAGCTTACTAGAAGATGATAACCAGTTGATTATTCTCTGTGAAAGGGAACATCTTTATCCATATTATGATATGCGCTATTCAGAAAAGATTATCGATGATCTAGTCATAGAGGAATTCTATTGCTTGTAGAACTTGAAGCGCTTGACTCGCTCCAATTAAACACCATTGCTGAAACAGTCAATTTACATTTTGTCACGTATGATAGTAACTAAGATCCTAAATAATAGTGCTCTATGGGTATCGATGGCTGTTCCGCTATGTTCTGTCAAAGAAGAGGTGTCCAATTAAATAATAGCTGGGAAAAGTAATTAAATTAAGCAATTGTTTTTATTTGTTAAGCTTGAATCACAATCATATAATAATTTAAGTAAGTAATGATTTTAACATATAAATACTCTAGAAATGATTCCGCAATTCTGTGAGGTACTATAAAGGATGCTTATTACGTTTTTTTTCGCTAGTCGGTCATATTCGAGAAAGTAAATTTAATTGCAAAATCCCTAAGCCTAAGCATGACCCAGAATGTTCTAGAACATAACGCACAGTGGCGAATTAGATAGTGGTATTTAAAGGAGCAGTTTTTAAATAATGATGAAAGTGCGTGTAGAAATTCGCCTTCCTGACAAGAAAATTACGTAGCACACAAGAAAAAGCGCTCTCAAGTTGTTTTCAAGTTGGCATGTCAAGTCGTTCATTCTCATTGGCTATCAGGATCGTATCACGAAGTACTTCTGCGATGTTACACGCATCATTTGTAATTTCTTCCACGTCAGAACGGATATCGTTCAAAAAACATCGCAGCACCAATTCATCAATTTTGGATATGGTTACGGAGAGTCGGAAAGTTGAAGAAAAAATACTCTCTGAAGTTGTTAAACGAGACTTAGACTATCAAATCGGCGTATCGCACTCCTACTTGATCACTGACGTGGATTCATTAATCATCACACGGATTTATTGGTAGCAGCTGCACCCAGCTACCTATCCAGACAAACAATTCCCAGGTACGCATTCTGGTGCAGAGACTACGCTTTTAATAAAATTCGTATCTAAGATTTCCTATAATTTACCTCCTATTCTTGTGGAATTACGTTTAATATACTTACTTATAACTTACGTCTCTGCTTTTAATGCATATTTAGATACTAATAATCTACATCTCTTCACATTTAATATGCTACATGTAATCTATCCTCGATGTGAGCTTAATAGTGAAAAGACAGCATGATCACGTTTCATAGTTATTTCAGCCACTTTATAACGTGCCGAATAGAGAAGACTATGGTAGAACTTTTCGTACAAGAACTTATGAAAGAAAGAATGTGGGAACATATGTTAGGGGAATAGGGTGTGATAAGATAAGAGGAATAAAAGGAGACTGAACCTTTCTATTTCCGTCGACGAACAAGGCTCTGTTTTAGAAAGATGGACATACCGTGACTGCCCCAAGCATGCAACCATCCAGTTACACGTTCTAGGAACACTCTATTCAGTACGCTGCAAGCGATCAAGAACTTGAGCTAGCGAAAGTAACGTATGAAGGACGAACAGAATTATTACGGTACTCGGCTATCCAATGGATATACAGAGGTAAGTTGTGTTGACAATATAAGTAAAATATTTATCAAAGTACCGTAGTTGATAAATTGCGATTGAACCCAGGAAAATTACTTTTTTGAATAATATCTAATTTTGCACTGCCTATATTGTGAATTTTTCCATCATTGCGTATTGTATTTGATATTTCTATGTTTTAATAAAATAAATTTTTTAAATATTATTATCAATTATATTTTCAATCAAAATGTTTCTAGTTTTATGTCGTCTTTCTTTTATATATATTAAAAATATATATATATATAATTTATAATTAATATAATATATATATATATATATATATATATATATATATTAGTATATGTTAGTAAATATTATATTATAGATATATATTTAATATAGTATATATGGTATATATATAAACCTTCTATATAATACATTTTAAGCTTGCCCCCACCTGCGTGAGAAGCTGCGACGCCCTATGCTCAACCGCACCGCACCGCATGCCACCTGATGCGTGCTCCAACTACGGTATGATAGAAAGGAAATCGATTACAGTGTGTGTGTTAGGATATTAAACACATTCGCAGTATCAAAGATTTGCTATATTGACTTGCACTTACCTATACCTGACTTCAAACTGATCTAAAACCAATAAGACCTCGTACGACCTCTTTACATAGTGTATCATAACTATTATGAGGGACCCGACACTGAACATTCCTAACATCTTATCTGAGAAGTGGATCACGATCCGCTCTATGACCTGTAAATAAAAAGAAAAATTTTTCCATCTTCAACCATCAATACTCTAAACTCATAGGAAAAGACCTGAGAAGCATATTACTCAAGAGAAGTCATCGGACAATTTCCATACTCGTAAGCTTGAATAGCCATTGGAAAGGAGATACACTATAGGACAAAGAATCTGGTAATCACATTTATACCATATCTATCAAGTGAGTGTTTTTCGCCTCACAGATGTCAGATATCTTATGAGTCGAGAATAACGAGTGGATTGATAGAAAGTCTATTACAGCACAAATCTTTGCAAAAGATCATAAATTTTCAAAGCTGAGAGCTATAATATGTACGTTACGGCACTATCTCTCTCTAATAAGTACGACGTCCACTTACTCGACATCTCTAAGTGGATCGAAACAAAATACAACAAGAAAAACTAGACTTAATGCGTGCGAGGATACAGACGAAGATCCCTTCTTCTCCTCTCGATGCTGAAACGACCCGAATCCCATAACTTTTGGGAGAAAGGAATTAGTTCGAAAAAGCAAGAATCAGACGTTAAGCTCCTGTGCAGCATCGCAAATATATCAGTCTTTCCCAACAATCTCTCTTCAGGATATCTCAATACAGGTTGTACTCCAGGGTAGAATGGTGCGAAGCAACATGCGCTTAGAGCCATTCCAAATTTCTTAATTCCATTTACCTATATGCTGTTCTATGTGCGTAGAAAAATTGTTGGAGAGAGATAATTGAACAATAAATAATTTAAGAATCGAGGGCAAGAACTACCAACAGAAGCGAGGATGACGAATTTAAGCTGAGGACAAGAGATTGAAGCAATAGGCATTAAAAAACTGTTCAAAAATTATACTTAGGTCGATCCGGACAGATATGTGTAGGCCTTTCCCTAATCAACCGGCCCGAATTTTTATATATATTATATATAATGTATATATATATATATAATATATATATATAATATATATATATAATATATTATATATATATATATATATTATTTATGAAATAATAATTATATTTACTATTATACTATATATATATATAATATAAAATTATAATATATATTCATATTAATATCCATAAATATATATTATATAAATGATATATTATATATAAATTATATATTATCATCGCTAGAGGAGCACGAAGTGAAAATTATGAAAAGTACAAAATGGAAAATTGGGGGTGGAGGATATAACAGAACGTTGAGGAGCAGAACTATTGACAGATTTGAAGAATGAAAGTTGGCCACTGAAACAGTTGCTACAGCAGAGAGACCGGAAAGAAATTCAAGGTGAAGGAAAGATATTGAAAGAGGAAAGCTTAAAATTCGAAAGCTTAAATTCGAGCAGCTTTTCAGACATTATGGAAAAAGTATTTAGTATAGTTTTCAATTCCGCCTGTGTTCGATATCACTACTTTGAAACTCGGTACTTATTTAAATTTATAGAAGGGTGCTTGGAACCCCTACTGTTGCCATATGGCATTCCGCTGGGGTGCTATATATATATATAATATATAATATATTATATAATTATTAGGTTATATGATTATATATAGTATATACTATTAATCTTATAATTTATATTATTAATATATATAAATATATAAATTTATACTATGGTTATACGTATGGGAGATATTTTAATTTTATATATAAAAATAGTTAAACATTAAAAATATATAGTGATGATATTAAATATATAAGATATATTACTAAGATAAAATATTTAAATATATATTTTAATATATTTTAGTAATATATATAATATTTTATTTTAATTTTTTAATATAAATATATTTTTAATATAAGTATATAATTATAACGTTTGTTATATAAATATAATAATATATTATATTATATATATATAATATCTATATAATATATACTATATAATTTATAATTATTATAAAATAGTATATTATATATATATATATTTACTATATATAATATATATATTATAAACTATAATATATATATAGTTACATATTATATATATATATATATAAATTATATATATTATATATATTTATATATATATATTATTATATATATATATATATATATATTCTAATTATATATATATTTATTTATATATAAATCTATATATATATAATATATATTATTACTATACTATATATATATATATATTATATATATATATCATCTAACTTACGTATAATATATATATATATATATATATATATTGATATATAATATAATATATATATATATATATCCTATGATATTTATATATATAGTATATTTATATATATTCATAATCTTTTATTTAATAACTATACCTACTGTTATTATTATTATATATATATACTATATATATATATATTATATATAATATTATTAATAATATATATATATATAATATTATATATATCAAGCTCTACAGATTAAGATTTAGCGAAATGAAAAAGAGATCATGTGTATCAAGAGACAAGAGAATAGAAAAAGATTACTGATCGAGAGTTCCGGCGATCTTGGATGAGATTAGAAGGAAACAATTAAAATCTATTGAAATAACAGAGGTTGAAGCTACAAGATGGGTTGAAAAGGGTCCACTTTTTTCGATATAAGTTGAATGAGGGCACGCTTCCATGAGGACGAAACGTTAGAAGTAGATAGGGGGAGATGAAACATTTTATCAAGGTAGATATAGGCTTTATTCCCTTTTCTCTGATGCTTGGTATTTTGTTCTTCGATATTTTGTTGATTTCTTTTGTTCTAGCCCCAAACATAACGAAAGCTGGCACAAAGCTCTTAATTTCTTTCCCTTGTAACCTTTCCTCAGACCTCTGATTTCTTTTCTGGTCATTTTCTAACAGCCGTTGGAGACGGTCACTACTCATCCATTAAATCAAATAATAGTCCCGTTCGAGAGGGAATTTGTTCTATCCTCTAATCTTTATTCATTTTTCATCAATGACTCTTCTTTCTATCTGTCATTTCATAACCTAAACACTCTTTTACCAACGACTCCACCCCTCATTACTTCTCTCCTTTTGACAGACGACTCACTTAAGTTCAAATAGTTGACACTAGAGGGCTTTGGAGAACTGACCTTTGACCTTTAGCGAATTTCTAATTGGGACTAAGAAAATATAGCTGTTTCCTTTGACTCAATAATGCTGTTCCTTCACCTATCTACTACACACAATTAAGTAGATAGATAAAGTAGAAAATCTTCAACATCAACTGTTATTAACCCTTTCTTTACCACGGAACCCATAAAATATTTTTTTGTATCCACAGATCCCTTTTATTATTTTTTTTCCTTCAACGAACCACCAAGAATTATATCTATTTAAGACTCTAAAATTCATCAAATATTTATTTTAAAGTTCTTCATAAAGAGTCTTCTAATATTTGGAGATAAGGAAACGTATTATATTCATATAGTTAAAAAACAAAACAAAAAAACAAAGTTTTATCGAGAAAAAACGAAATTATGCTTTTTTAATGCATAAAAAACGTCTGAAGTCCCATTAGAAAAGCAAAGTTTTACACAAGATTTGTTTTGCCAGCACTCACGGGTATGAATGTACGGGGGCTCCGTCCCGTAGACAAATGTTTGTGTGCCATGCATTATAAATTTGTTCAACGTTTCCTTTTCTTTCATGATTTTTTTCATTCACTAAATTTTTTTTCTATTTTAACTATAAAAGATGTTAAGCATTCCTTCAAACCTCCGCAGATCACGAGTCAAGAACATAACTATAATAACTACATAACTATAACAACGCCTTCGTAACACACACAACTCAAACCTTTTTCTACCCTAAATATTCATTTTTCTCTCATTATCTTTGTTGGAGAAGGTCACTAATCAAACGGGGGTGGGGGGGGGTGTTGTTTGTCCTCGTATGAAGTATTTATCCCATATCTGGGGTAATTCCACACAAAAATTTCCTTGAGAGGGTGAAATCTAGAGCTTTTCGATTTATCGCACCCCCGAACCCCCAAACATAAGAACACACATAACTACTATGCTCAATCTTACACGTACTAAGCTGGTAAAGCCAGGAACAATGTTTTTCGACACAAGCGAACACACACAATCGACACATGATATAGATAGTATATATAATATATACTATGTAATTTATGCAGATATATTTAATAGTTATTATATATATGTATAGTGGTATATATACTATATATAATATAATAATTGAATATAATTAGCTAGTAGTAATAGGTATATATATAGGATTAGGTCCAATTCGCTGGAGTTCTCGCTTCAGTCGCCGGCGGTGTGTTACGGGCGTCAGTAATCGGGCGAGTACCAATCAACGTTGAGTTATTGAATGGTTTTTGCGATTAATTCTTTGGCCTGTAACGCTCACCCAGAAGCGGAAATATATATATATAATTTATAGTATATATATAATATATATTATATATATATATATATAGTATATATATATATATATGTATATTATATATACATACTAATATATATATATTATATATAAAATATATATATATATGTATATATATATATATATATATATATATATATAGTTATAATATATATATTATGATATATATAATAATATATATATGACTATAAGTATATATATATACTATAGATATATATAAAAAATAAAAAAATAAATCTTCTAACGAATTCAGATACCAGACAGTTCACGTGGGAACCCTTCGAGAGGTCCTTGGAAAACAAGGGCCAAAACGGGCTAAGGTTCCGCTGGCTGGCCAGAGGCCTAATCGCGGACGATCCGCGATTAATTGGGCGATTATATTCTACCCATTTGTATGACATAAAGTAGTGAGATGCAATGCATTAACCTAATAAATACTATATAGTATAATGTACTATATATCTAATTTACTGATACTCAATAGATTCATTGAGTGGGAAAATATTATAATATATTATACTAATATAGTACATTATATATATACGCTATAATATAGTATTAATAATTTACATACACTATATTACAATTAGTATATATATTATTATAAGTATATATAATATTAAGTATATATACTTACTATAGTGATAATATATATATAAGTATATTATACTACTTATCCTGCTCTCACCAAATACTAGCTTCACAGTCTGTCACTAGAAAACCTGGGCCCCCCTCGCTTATTAGCTAAATCGGAATTGTAGCTCTATTATAACCTATATAACTGAGAGTAATAATATATATAATATTTATATACTATAAATAGAGAAGTTAATTAGGTAGAGAGGAGAGAATCGTATTTATACCAAGACTGATTTGATTTCACACCTATGGAGCTAGAAACAATCAAAAAATATATCTAAAATTGGTTGATTGTAATTAGTCCGCTATTAGATTATAAAAAATTATATTATTTTATGGGAGTCCAATTAATTGCGAGCTATAAAATATTTAAGGATAAATCTAACCTAAAACCAAAACTCTAGACACAACATAATACCTTAAACCTAATAATACACTCGTTCCTAAATTAAAACCTAACCTATAAATTTAATCCCGATGAAAGGTCCAAAACTTGTTCACACATACTAATATAAGAGTATGTCTATTGTAGTATATTAATGTATAAGTTTTGATCTGAGATGAATACTTATGCACTCTCTAACTGTTTATTGAGAAATATAAAAATTCTAATAATAAATGTAGAGATAACTATAATATAACCGCAATATTCGTTTTTATTATTATCTTTATTTTATACTCTAACTATCCTACTTATATACATTAAATCTGACAAGTTAGTCATTTAACATATCTTCAATTAACTAAAGATATCTAAGAAGTTCAAATATTTATAATGCAATCTTAACCTATAAAGTATAGCTTCAACTAATTTTGCTATTGATGTTTTGGCCGAGATAATATCTTATTACTAAATAAATACTCAATTTTACATTAATTTTAAGTTATTCTAACAGCTGCTTTCGTTATAACATTTTCAATAATGAATATAGCAAATTGAGAGTATAAAGTAATTATTGTTGCTAAATGATGGAAAACATCAATTACGGAAGGGAAATTATGTAAACATTAGAGAGGAATTAATTAACACAGTTTGAAAAAGTTAATCACACTCATCATTTCAATAAAATTGTATCGATAAACAGGATTTATATTATTGAAAGTCCTGTTAACTCGTACAGAAATATACAGAATTTTTTTTTTTTATCTGTACTTCAATGAAAAAGATATGAAGTTGAGGATGAATAGAATATGCAAATTAAACCATGAAAGAGTCGTGTCAATTAAATATATCATTGGAGAATCAGCTTCGGTGGCGCCAAAATATGATAGTCTTTATTACAATTCGCCTTAAGGTTTTCCTTTATATTCATATTTATACGTATTACCAACCACTAACGATATTCACAATAAATTTTTAGCAATATCGACAACCTACAGCTATCAATATCTCAAAGCATCTGCCAATCTCATTATTTAACTATTTTTATTCTTCTATTCTTACTTTATAATTTGTTTATCACTTTATTTCACTACTTTAAATTATTCTATTTAAATCAGTTTTTCAGTCATACCGTTTGCGCACACGTAAGGTTTTCAAATTTTTCAATCACTATCATAAGCATTTGCCTCGACCAAGCAAATCGATTATTTTACCTTCCCATTAATGTTGTCAAGTCTTCTACACAAGGAACTTGGAGGACCACCTCCTTCTCCTAGACTAAGAAGTTCGTCTAAAGGTTAATTTTAAAATTTATATCCCACCACGAATCCTCTCTATTATGCACTTTGCTCTCACCGAGTACAGTTTTATTTTTGCTCTATTTTCGGTTACCTATGACATTGGGCCTAGTAAACAGATAAAATAATTGAAATTCCTTTATTTTTCCTTCATCTTTAACCTCTTGAGATTTAAACTACCTCCTATGATCAAAACCTTGCATTTTATATCTGAAATTTTAATTCAAACCTTTTAATTTTTAACTTTCCTGAGGCAGTAATTAGATATTTGATACTCTGCCACTAACATATCTCCATGCTAACCCGCCTCCAATTTGTACAAGATACGGTTGACCTATAGCTTTTCTTACCTGACTTGACACCTTGTGCATGGACATATTGCTTAGGTGGAGAGCTCAAACCTTCCTCGACTTCCTCATTACGTTTAACTCTTACTTTTCCCATAACTATTTATGACAACTATTGCTTTGCCTATTAAACCACATTGTCTTTGCCTCTCTTGTTTTTGCTAGATCACTAAAGAAAAAAATTAGCTGAAAATTGACGAGTCAAGATCCAATCAGTGGGAAGAGGCACAAAATCCACCTCTAAAAAGAGTTAAATAGTAATACAAAACTATATAACGTACCCATCCTGTAAAAGAGTTCACATTTAATATTACCAAAAGGTAAAAATTCCTTATAGAGCTCATTAATAGATCTTATTTGGCCTACTCGCCTAGCTCACTCCGTTATTAGGAATAATTATTAAACTGCACAATACAATTTTGTCGTGGGCACAGTGTTAAAATAATATATAAATATATTAAATACTTACAACATAAACAACCAGTATTCCACGGAGAAATGCAGATGCGGAGGAACTACACATCTCTTATTTTGATTAACATGGGCCTGGCTGACCCACAATTCACGAGAGGATTAACGCCTACCACCAAAATTACCATACAAATGATCTAACATTAAATCATTACTCGTAGCAGCTATATTGAGACTATTTTGCTGTCGTACCAATTAACTGTGCTTTTTACGAGATCCTGCCAGTCCACAAGCAACTCTGTGCAACAGCGCGTCTATCTGTGCCCAAATCCCACGCAGTTAAATAACCCATTCTTGTAATTGGCAAAATATCTTGATATATATCTTCCCCCTTCTCCCCTCGAGTGTTACTACTCAAATCATTTGTTTCAATGTTAAGAATTTTATCCCATAAAAAAGGAATATAAGAGCTGCCTACCACAGAGAATCCTAAAACCGGCTATGGATTCGTTCAACCACGTATCACACACTGCACAAAGTAAACACATGTCTACCCGTTTCAGCTACATCGTCAACACTCGGACACGAATTCTACTGTACCATTCAGCAACAATTTCATTATTGTCCACGCAGGCTATTGAATATATCTTGGGCCCTCTACACGCCAACACTCATAACCAATTAACTTAAATTTTTCACAATCTTGGAACGCTGAATAGTTATCTCCCTTTCATGTATCCCACATATTCCCGTGTTTATGCTTCATGCGCTTGTCACACCTTGATTAAGTTATAAGGGCACTAATCATATCAATCGAAAAGACATTTTTCCTCGCACATCACTCCCCAAGTAACGTAATAATATAACAACTTTTCCCAACTCTAACTTTCTTGCATAGAATCGATTTACTCCTATCTCAAAAGTCAATATTGTAAGGTTAAATTTGGTTAAAAAAAACGATGTCTGGCCTCACGGATATCTCATTTAGGAATCATAACATTAACTCCAATCGTAATTTGTTTTGTTTTTCATCTATTTATTCGTGTTTTATTTACCACTGACAGCTATGAAAGAAAGTTTATCAAAAGAGAAATGTAATACATCGAGCAGTTCACGTGAAAATCATAAATTTTCCTAGACGATAGAACATGATTTTCAGGTTAAATACCAAGATGCACAGACGCTGTTTATCAATAGAGAAATGAAATTCTCAATCTGACGAATTTGGAATTATATCGATTATAAATATACCAACCTAAAGTAAATCATTATTTCTCACAGGTTATCAAAGAACAGAAATACGGAAAATTCAAAGTAAGAACGTACGAAACCATTACAACCTACACATCAATCATATTAATAATATTAATATATATATATATATATATATATATATATATATATAATAATATATATCATATATAGAGTACGGCTCCATCTTCAATGAAGTGTAGAGCATGCGCTTGCAAGCGACGAGGGTCTCACGGTTTCGAGTCTGTGGAGCTGTGAACGAGAGTATACAGAGTGAGACTTATTCTCTATTACTCTAAAAGTCATCGTTCCACTCAACTCCAGACGCTTAAATTAGGATGATACTAATTGTAGTAGCGGTGAGCATTTTGACATATCTATGTAGGGTGTAACACTTCCCGGGCAATCACGCGTATAAGGCCCGGCTCCAAGCCAGCGGATTATTTAGTCCTGTTATATGGACCCTGGTGAAATTACCCTATACATAGGAACGCTTATCTCTGTAAGGGTACGCCTACTGACAGGTCGTAGAGACCTTCTCATACTGGGGGAGGTAAACGTTTATATATAGTATCTAACTATAATAATATATATATATATATTATAATATCATATATATATAATAAATTATAAAGTCTATATATATCAATAAAAATGAGAATAAATATATAGTTATATATAATATTATATATATATATATATACACTAACAAATACACATCACATACACATATATATAATATATATAAATAATATATATATAATATATATAATATATATATATATATAATATATTAATATATAATAATATATATATATAATATTAATTACTAAAATATAATATATATCCCACACCAGTGTTTTGAGAAAATTTTAAAAAAAATGACTGATTATAATAATTAATTGTTGTTTTTGAGTGCTTTAATATAAATATTTGAGTAAAAGACTCAAAAGACTTATTTTTTAGAAACATATAATTTATAGAGAATATATATACTACTATACTACATATAATATAAATAAAAAATTGAGTATATTTTAAATGTATAAATAAAGTATAAAAAAAAAACATATAAATAAAATAATATAAATAAAATCAATGAGGCTTTTATTGTTTTTTATTAGTTATAATGATTTTATTTTTGTTTAATTTTATCATTATTTTTCAAAATGTAATATATATATTTTAATATTTATTATATAAATCATTATTACTACACCAAGTAGTGCTTATATGTATCAACGATAAAGAATATTAGTAGAAAATATCATTTTAATTTATGCAGTAATGCTCCTATGACTAATTTAATTAAGGCATTTTAATATAAAAGTGGGTGAGATGAAATGCAGAGAGAGATATATAAAGAGAGAGAGAGACTAAGACGAGAAGAGTAGAGAAGAAGAGATAGAGATGAATGAAAGAGAGATGAGAAGAGATAGAGAGAAGAGAAGTAAGTAACGTAAGAGATTAGATAGGTTGCACTATATATATAGTATATATATATATAATATGATATAATATAGTAATATATAGTATATTTATTATAGCAATTTCTTTAACTTTTTTTCTTTATTTTTATTTAAAAAGATTAGACGTATGCAACTGAGTCTTTCACTAAATGGCTAGAGCACTCTAAATAATCTAGGTAAGGGGGTTTGTTAGTCATAATTTTACAGTTTATATTATTTATTATATATTATTTATTATTTTACCGATTGTCATTATAGTTAGATTCAATGCACTTATCTAAGCCACTAATGAAGAATGAATAATGTCATTCACATATTCTCTCACTTACATTAATCCTTCACACCATAATTTGATACCCAACCTTTAACCAAAAACCAAACACGTTAGTTTGCGAACCTGGTGTAAAACGCAAACTTCAACACTTAAGACTCCTCTCACAATTTTGGGTTTGGCGAGTTGCATGATATACCTATCTATATCACATTATCATCTACACGAGGTGAAACTAATTATATATAACTTTTATTATAATAAATCTAATAATTATATATTTATATATATATAACTTATATATAAATTTATTCTTTTCTAAATTAGTTATAATTATTATTTTTACTTAGAGATTTATGGTAAGATCCGACCTTATATATATATATATATTTATATATATATTAATATATAGTTGATATATATATTATTACCATTAAGTAAAACTATAATAAACTTTATTTAACAGCCTATTTACAAAATTATTAACGAATCTAATTATGCACTGTTAAATTGATTAAAAAATATAATTTATTATGTATTTAGCCAATATTATATATAACGCTTTGTAAGGGTAAATATTAATTTAAATATATAAAGAAAAAAGTATTAATATATATATTAATAATATATATATATATATATTAATATTAATATAATAATATTAATATATATATTAATTATATATTATATACATATAATATATATATTATATATTTAATATATTATATTATATATATTTATTATATGATATTATGTATAATATATATTAATTAATTATATATTATACTAATATTTAATATATCACATTACATATATCAACACTAGAACACACTACAATACATACATACATACATTACATATTTCTTGATGCTACATTACACACCATATATTATATATAATATATATATATATATTATTAAATATATATATTAATATATTAATTGTAGTAACTATTAATATTTAAAATTTCCTATATATAGTTATTATTATATATACTTTAATTTTTAAGAAGGGTACCACATAGATAAATATGATAGAAAGGAAGTACAGTATTATTTATATTTTGGCGAAATATTACATTGAATACATTTCATAAGTCTATATCGACTATAATTGAAGGTTATTCGTCATTTATACATATGCACTAAAAACGACGGATATCCGACTTGCCACCGATGGTGACATATACATTGACTTTTTATATATGTGTTGACATAAGTACGTACAAGGGTGACAATTTATAATATTTATTTATTCCCTCCACATCTCTCTCTATTCATATAATTTTAGAATTTAATTTATATTTTAATTCAAATATTCATTTCATATTATTTTATATTTTATCTTTTCTAAGATATTGTGATTTATATTATATTATTTATTATTAATTATTAATTATTTAAATGTATTACTCATATAATTAGGGTTGCTAAAATATGTAACAACTATAATGTTTTAAATACATTTAAAATATAATTATATTACTATCGTTAATAGGTATTCCTATACTCCATATATTAGTCAACTTATTATTTACATCCTATTATAACACTTGCACCGGGTAGCATCTAACCATCATGTCTATTTCATTATATATTTAATAATTTAATCATTTCAATTAACCTAAGACTGAATTAAAATTGATTTATTATATGAAATAGCATGTAATCCCTCTCCCTCTCCCTAAAAATTTATATAAATCAGATAATATGCAATCACCAATTTTTATCAATCGCATATTTGTATAACTACGAGTATAATTGATTTGAATGATTTATAATGAGCTTAAAAAGGGTTCACGATCCATTAATCAGATGACCAATTAAGAAAGAATTAGGAGTATAAACTAATACCACATAATCAATTTTATAGCTTAAAGTGAATACAATTGTCGACTCAACTCTAATAATCAAAATCCTACATATTAATTAGAACCTATAAATAGAATATAGGGATGCGGAATAAACTCCACATCAAGAAATAGAGTGCAAGGAAGTGTAGTATGGGAACTACGATGTGATAGAAGAACACTAAAATGTATATATTACTAAATATTTACGGAACGCACACGTTAAGAATATGGGATGTTTCGTGCCGCAGGTGGTAGTTTAGTCACGCCCCCGTTATGTTTAACACCGGGGAAGTTCGCGGTATAGAGTTTTTGAAGCAGAGTTAGAGTGACTCGGCAGTCCGGAGTCCATGCGCAAATTATTGAGCACAATAGAGTGTGCCGCACCGGAGCGGCGAGTCACGGAGTCGACAGATCTGACATATTTCATGGTGGGGAAGGTAGGGTTGGATGTCGGGAGTCGGACGCCGAATAGTTTCCACGCCGCTTTATATAGATCGTATCACAGATAAAAGCCGGTTTAGATTGAAGAGTCTGGGTGAGACAGAGAATATTATTCAGATATTTCATATTTTGCTATAAAGCTGACAAGCAGAGGTATAGATTTCCCTGGTTAATACCAAAGGGATGTTTACTGGCAACATTTCATGGCTGACAACCAAGGTAAGTTTTTGTTAAGTTTTAATATAAAGTATATTGATATCTAGAACTAGGAAGAACTCGGTTTTTAAAGTTAATTTTTACTTTGAAGGTCCGCAAGTCTAGAGATTTAGTCGTGAAGAATTCAGGGGTCTATTGTTAATATTAAATTTTTTACTAATGAAGCCGACTATTTGCACGACTCCACAACAATGCTTCTACCTCTTTTAGGTAATTGTGATTTGACTGTGAGACTTTACATAAAATTATTTATTGATTTTAACAGGCTGACTATACCCATTTCAACCACATAACATTATCCATATATGCATTTTCTGGACTTTTGTTTTCACTTATATTGTATATAGATTTGTGTTTTTAGATCACTGAAGTTGGGTTCGATGCTTATTATTTTTCTTAAACTTTAAGTATTAAATCTGCATGAATATATATCACCATTAATCCGACTAGTTTATAATATAAGAACCCCTTTTGACGTCACACACAAAGACGGTTGCGGTATCCTATCAATTCCGTAACACTATTTCTTGCCATATAATACTGATTTTTTAAATTTTACAAGATCTCACACTCTTACTAATCCGAGAGGGTAGATCTCACTAGTAATAAACCCCAATTCCTAAATTTCGCGCCCACTAAATGTAGCCGCATAAATAATTATATATATTCTTATATTAAAAATTACTTAAATATTATTGACTATTTGGCAACTGATTGTTAATAATAATTATTTATTATTATTTAATCATTAATGTTCAAATTTTATTATTCGTTATTTTTATTATTATGGTATTCATTAATATATATTTATTATATTGATTTATTTATATACATTATATTATTATTAATTTTATTATTTTATTATTTATTAATTAGATTATTGAATATTATTGTTTACTATTAAATTAATAATATATATATATATTATTAATATTATATATAGTAATATTTGTAAGTTATATATGATATATATAATTATATATATTATATATATTATAGTATATATAAATAATAATTTATATTAAGTATATATTATATTATTTAATATCTGGTTTATTTTTATCTCGCTAAATTACAAATAACAATAATTTATTTATAATAAAATATTAACTGCATCTAGAAAAATCAACCGTATTTTAATATTAGGAGTAGCAAATATTGGTAATGAAATCTCTACTCAAAGTTTTTCAAACAGACGGTAGACGCACCAAACTATTACCTATCTAAACTCGTTAACCTAACGTATTTATTAAATATTCTGAGAATAATCTATTACAGATATATAACAGTTATTATCATTATCGTATATAATACTAATCAATACACTCTGTTGCTTAGTAAGACTGCATTAACACACATAATTAGCATTATGCCTTAATAAAGATGACTCTTCCCACTAAGTATTATTTAAAAATCTCTCAATTCAAGTAACTTAGATAATTCTTTTGTAATCAGTAATAGAGGAATGTTTGACTTGTATTCCAAAATCAAATTTCATTCCTGTCGGAGATTGAGTCAAAATCTTGCTTATAGACTTAAAATTATAGTAATAGTATGCTATAACTTATTGTACATAATAAACATATAACTTACTCACCATTATTGCTATTTTCAACTTCTATATATCCCACTAATTTATTTTAAACGTGAAGGAAAGAGAATCGGTGAAGAGGTTTTATTTTGGTACATCTACAAATCACAATCATAGTGAATAGCTACTTCAATTCGTTATGAGTCATAAGGCCAAGGCCAAGCGTTTTATGTTTATCTTTAAAAAGAGGTATACGAAAAGGATAATAGATGATGAAAGTTAAAGAAGGGTGCGTCTTTGCTTGAAGCAATGAGATAAAAATAATATATAATTCTCTCAAAGTTAATCATTTTATATCTACCCAACCAACTTGTGGTAACTATGTAAAATAATACATTTGTAAATGAAATATAATGGCATAGAAGAAAGATGAATAACCATAATATATTAAAACAAGGTATATTAGAGTTTATATAGTGTTGATGTTGATGATATAGAAAGAGCGTAAACGTGAGAGATAATAAACGAGTAGGTTTTACATGTTTTGATAGCATGTTTTATCTGTTTTTATAACTCCAACTTTGTTCGAGCACAATGAGCGATTGAATGCATTAAAAGTGTACGTATTTTTGCGGTGTATAATGTCACGATTTGTATATATATGTTGATAGTGGCGAAAAGTAAGACTGTGCGAGGTGAAATTATTTTGCGAATTTTATGCGCCCGTGGCATAAAAGGACTTGGCGAGAGAATAGTGACAGACAATATCAGAGCCTCACTACGCAGTGGTTAACCATTTAATGTTCAGCTATGGGGAGAAGTGATAAATGTAGAGATCCGATAGGAGGTGTAGATAGAAGAGTGTTGAGCGCACTCAGTGTACGTTATATATCCCTCTTATATAAAGTGCGAGCAAGAAGGAAAGGTATAAAATATACTAAGAATTTGTAACAAGTCTGCAGAAGTGCGGGTGCATACTTGAATTCTGTGACACCACAAAAGGCTGTTAAATTGGTGTAGGGGAAGCCATTGATTATGAGAGTGACACACCAAGGGGTGAAACCGTTTTGAACTTGGACAACTAAAATTCTTTTCTCGAACTATTTGTTCAATTTCATTTATTAAGAGTAAGATAATAACAATATTGGGGGCTCTTTAATTGGATGACTATAGTTGAAGCTTAGGTTTCGTCTAGTCAATATATCTAATTCTCACTGAGATTATTATGGAAATATAACACGTCTAAATTTTGTATATCCGACGGATGTGCAACAAATAGTTTCCCATACTAATCTATAATAGTGGTATAAACCTGAAAGTGGAGTAACGTTTATTAATAATTACTAAATGAATTGTTACCTTTTATATTATAATATATTACCTTATTCAATTTTTTCTCGTATTTTAAGGGTTGTATGTAAGTTTTTGCATTCATTACTTTTGATCAGTTTTTAAGTTCAATAGTAATTTTATTCTGTTCCGTAATTTAAAAGTTGATTATTTTTACATTATTATTTCCATTATACTAAATATATAGTCTAATATTCTATCATAATTTTACTATGGAACAGGTTTTTAGGGTGTGAAAAATATTACAAATTTACACTTAATTATGATTTCAAATACTGGTGACCTAGAATTTAATGTATATACCGTGAAGATAAAAATATTGTCTAATACTAAAAAATATAATAAACATGAGAAACTAAGTTAGGCAAATGAACTAAATATTTAATTTTATCATTGAATCAATGTACGATTTCAGTAGAAATAAATTAAATAATAAATAAATGAATAGAGATGTTCATATCAGTATGTTTCACCCCAATAGAAAACAACACTTACAAGCTGGCAAACCTTATTGTCACATTGGATATAATAGAGACGTGTGTACTATATATCTATAAACAGTATCAGAATGCTAAACAGAGAGTGACCATAAATTATCAACACTAACATACACTACTACACCTTTACACTAAGGATAGCAAAAATATACATGGAAACAAGGTATACAAGTAAGACTTTCCTAATTTATATAAAAAGTAATATATTCATTTTTCTTAATTTAAATTTAAGGGAGGAGTTTTACCCCATGACTTGGGAGCAGTTCACAGGCACAACGAGGTCCGTAGAGAGATCTAGTCTAGATCCTATATTACCCATTAACATCTATATATAAGTACAGGTCACAAGACAGTCACAAAGTACGGGAGTAAGTGGTCTCTTACCCACTAAACAGCATCACACAAAAGGTATATATTAGCTTCCTAGCTCTTATAGGCGGAAGGAACACAGTTAGGATCCTCCCACACAGCTATCCACAAATGAAGCCCCTAAGCCTAATACGGAAAAAAAGTGGTTTCTCTACATAAAAACGAAATAGATATGAAATAAAAAATAAAAAAAAAAAATAAAAATCTTTCTTATCCATCCTTCTCTACCCCCTACCACATTAGTAAATATTACAAACATTTTAAAAGTTAGCGCCGCGTCAAACATAACTATAAAATAAATAGATCACAATTGTTTAAATATTATATAAATAATTATAATTTCTTATTGGAGGTGAGGTTTCACTACCCCCAAAATAATATTATAATTTTTAAATTATTTTTAAAGTATATGTTTTAATTGTTTTTCTGAAGTTATAGTCATATTCCAATAATGGATTTTTTATGTAGTGAATATGTTAGTTGAAGACACATAATGTCTGTATATGTATCTCTCTCTCGTCCTTTAGATGAGCTCCTTATATGAGTCACTGAACAATACAAATGAGTGAAAATTTTTGCTATATAAAATAAGGGTTATAATTTTAAGTGTATAGGGTAATATGTATTTAATTGTCAGAATATTGACTGAAAAAATAATTTGTGATGTTAAAGAGAGTGTTAAAGTTTTATAGGTTGTAATTAACGGTAAGTAGATAAGGTTAAAGTGTCTAATCATATAATATGATTTGTTCAATAATCGTTATGTTTTAAACTGTATCTTTTATATGATTCACTTTCTGTAAATACATCGCTTATTTTCGTTCACATCTTAATTTAACACTCATTGTAATGCCATTTTCTCTAATGATGAAAACTTAGTTTAGATGTAGAATAGTACTAAATACGTCACTGCACTATGTATTGATATGTCTCACAATTGTTAATATATAAGATGATATTGTAATGTTAATATTGCATGTATGCTATTATTATTAAAATGTATATATATAATATTGTTATTATGTACTATTACTATTGTATATTAGATAATATATGTATATTTATTAGAATTATGTAATTTAAGTATAATATGTGTGTTAATGAGTATGATATTATGCGGTGGTATGTATAATAGTAAGGGTAATAGGGAGTGAGTGAGGGAGAATGAATATGAAGTTGATAACGCATTTAACATGGTACTCACACAATGGAACTAGGATATGCGGATCAATATAAAATGGTAATTTACAGCTCAACACTACAGACACTCACTAATCACAACACGCTCCATAAGATCACCTGCTAATTTGCGCGCTAAATAATTATTGTATGTAATGACACAGATATGGTAAAGAATGACTTATGTAATATATAGATACAACATAGGTAATTTTCCAGTTCTCAGGTGGTCAACAAAATTGCTGCATATTATATAAGGAGGTATTATGTTAGATATTGTGCCTGTATTATTCTATGTTTCAATTCACGTTTATGGTTTATGTCTAATTAAATATTTTATTTATTTTATTTCAACCGTTTAATTAGCTACCGAGAGGTAATACTATATTAATTTAAACTATAAAGAATTACGGTAGATATATAATAGTAACAGGGAGGAAACAGATTTAGCGTCTTAGCTTTTTTACTCGCGGAATTGAAACAAATAAGATCAGCTTCATACTAATTAGCTTTTCCTTATGCTATTGTAATTGACGAATAAGAAGGAATAAGTATCTTGATTATTCGTGTAACTGTTTCGGAGAGAATATAATAAAGACGACTTAGGCTTTTTTTATTAGAATACAAATCAAATATCGATATTTACGTATATATAATATATATAGTGAGTAGTGATTGCTGTTTATATTATATTTAGTAAGGGTGTCGGGAGAGTGAGGAGAGAAGAGTAGGAGAGGGAGAGATGGAGGAGAGGAGGAGAGAGATAGAGTAAGAAGCATGAGTTCAGAGTGAGAAACGGAGGGGAAAGACGGGAGAGGCGAAAGAAGATCGTAGGAGATTCGGTTTATAGAAGGAGGAGTGATATATTATTAAGGAGAGGCGAGAGAATGAACAGAGATTAGGATGTTATGAAGTAGTAAAGTATGGTATAGCACACATAAAGAACGACAAACTTTTTAAATAAAATGATATGGAATTACCTCCAATGATTTAATATTTTTGTGCAAATCGAACATTAAAAACCAGACTAAATAAATAAAATCACATATATATATATCCATGTCACTGTTAATCTACTTGATAGCCACTTTATTGTTTATATTTATAATTGATGTTGGATATGACAGAGAGAGGACTAATGTAAATATGAAAAAACAATTCATATTTCGAAATATAGAATTGCTTACGTAGACTTCATATTAATTTTGATTTTTAATATATTTAATATATTAAAGTCTACAAAAAGTGTATAAAAGATATTTTTATGTGTATTTTTTAATTTTAATTAGACAGATTATGCTGATCAAAATAAATAAAAATTTAGAACTAAAAAGTTTGATTAAGTATTTTGTGGTGAAGTCGTTTTAAATATTTCAAATCAACTTCATTTGAAGAGCCTTAATAAAGTTTGTCTATAATTATGGATTGTTGCATACGCTTTATATAAAATAAAATCTACTAGTTTGTGCTACCTCTTATATGAAAGGAGATTTAGCCATGCAAATCTTAGAAATACCCGAGTTTTCAAGCATAACACTATGTATTAGAAACATATTATCAGAGATTATGAGTGGAAGATCACAATATATTATAGGAGGTTTAGAGCTTTAATATTCTAATATAGGTAAATGAAGAGAGAAAAGAAACTCAAGAAAAAAGAATGTACACTCATTCGGAAAGCAAAGGCAAGAAGTAAATGTAAAACGGAGAATTAAAACTAGGAGGAGGGAGCCAGTCGGCGCCTCTCCAGGTGAATGAAAGGGTATCCCAACGCATAAAGACTTAAGCTAAAATTGTGAGGTCAAAAAGCATCCAAAAATGCCTCCAATGCTGTTCCCGGTCACTCGCAAACCTCAGACCCGAACTGTTTACGCAGGCCAGGACTCACAGCGTAAGAGACCCAACGTAAGCCGACAGAGAACGGGCCAGTTCCGATCATATAAAGATTTTCTCAAGGCTCGGCACAGGTCAACTCACCTCGTCAGAGCTATAACGCTGAGTCGCCTGTTGACTAACTCAATAACCCATCCTATCCGGAGCGCTAGGGCTTCAATCGTCAGTATTAGCCTTTCAGGAGACCCAAACGTATCTACATCCGATAGATCCGGGCGCACACCTCAGGTAATGACGAGTAAGGGTAAATATTGAGTATTCCAAGGCAACTCTTGATCTGGGGCCGCTAGTCTAACTTCTAAACTCATCGCTAACACAAGATTTAGGGAGAAGCGCATTGTGAGCATCGCACAAGTTTGACTGGTGGTGGGTGCACTTGAATCCTGATTACAGTTCCAGGGTTTAAATAGAAAAACACAAAATACCAAGAACAAAAAAAAAAATCAAGTAAAGAAATATCAATATATCCTTTCTTTTATCTATTTAAACAAAATTAATAAAGGGGTACATGCAAGAAAGTTCAAAAACAGAACAAACCAAAATCACCAGCTAACTCCAAAACCAAAGCAACTCTTACAATCTCTAACGACGACGCGACCACAGCAAAGGGAAAACGTCCTTTGATTTGTGTCCTGTGTCATTAGGAACTATCTCACTGAGAGCAGACTAAGTATGCTAAGTTAGTCCCTCTCCTCTCAGAGTCGACATCCAATTGTGAGAGAGAGCAGGTACAAGGAGCACTTCAAATGTTGTACCCATAAGATATGTAAGTGCCACCCTCGAGGCGCACTATAGGCATATCATTCTCGACCACTTGATTTTAGCTATAACCGGAAACCTGAACAGCATATATACACTCTGTTACTTCTAATTCCCCGAGCTGCGCGCTCGAGGTTGGTGGGGGCTGAACTCGTTTATTTATTTTCAAAACTTCTACTATCTTATGTGGCGTGTCATTTGCCTTTCCCGTATATTTTTTAGAAGGACCTCGAGAGGAGAGTTTTCGAGTTTAAATTTGCACAATACAAAGGTGTTTTGTGGGTACGTGAGAAGGATATGTGTGAGGGGTTACCTATATACGATACGCTTTCAACGTTATAATCTATATTCTAAGGCGAGAGTAAGATATTAGAGCGTGGCATTGCTAGGTTAATTTTGTTTTCTGCTTTGATATTATATTACTTTTTTATTTTTTTCTCTATTTCTTTTTTTTATAACTCTGTTGAACACAATAGGAGTTTATGCAATGCAGATAAATTTATTGAGTTCATTTTTCGCGTGCTTGAACTTAATTCTCAAGTATAGTGGTACCACAGTTTGACCATTAATTTAAGCAAACTTTCTCTGAAAACTCACAGAACAAAAACCATCCCACAGATGACCTACCTCTCTTTACACGATCCGACTGCCGTGTTAAATGCGTGCAGCCCAGAGCATGATTTTACAAAGAACTAAGGAAAGTATATCAAAGTCCTAAGCTCTTTTCTTGAGGTTTGAACGAAGTCTTAAAAATAACAATTCTTGTTTCAGATAACCAACAAATAAATAATTCACAGGTTGTTTTTGATCTTCTCTTGAGAGTTTATGTCCTTATCTAGAGAGCACAAGAGACTGACACAGTTTAGCTGACCATGTTTTTTAGTTAATATAAACAAAGTTTAAATCTCATCTACATATTTATATGTTAAGTAAAACTGGTGTTGAGGGTTTCTTGAATGCCAAACACTCTTGGTCGAAGAATTTGAGAGGAGAT
Source organism: Trachelipus rathkii (assembly GCA_015478945.1). Taxonomy (NCBI): domain Eukaryota; kingdom Metazoa; phylum Arthropoda; class Malacostraca; order Isopoda; family Trachelipodidae; genus Trachelipus; species Trachelipus rathkii. Next base: position 11,083 of record JABUQX010028288.1, on the reverse strand, counting down.
CGCCTTATATCTAGATAAAAACAATATATTAGAGTAGCACTAACATTCGCCTAAAGAGACCAGAGTCATGTTTAGGCTGAACACTAGATAGCAACGAGATTTCGCACTAATATATAAACTATTCATGAATGTATATACTATTTCTTAATTAGAATACGCTTCCAACTATATATATGAAGTATATTTATATGAAGTGAATACTCTAGTTTAATAGAGAGAGTTAAAAAGTGCTGCCAAACCTAGAGGTGGTCAAGAAACTGTTAAAAGATACTATAGGTGATACTTTAACCATCAGTTTGTTGAATCAGAATCAAATAACTTTATTCATTATTAGCGGTTTTTATGAGAAATTTTGCTAATTTTATATAATCTAATATCAATTGATGTCTAGATATTGTATGTCTATTTAGTCGTGATAAGTAATATTTGTACTGGTACATCATTTTCACCCATGCTAAGAGATGTCTCATTTATATTCAAAAGAACAGTTTAATTCTTACTATATATATGATTAACCTTATCTATCTCTACCTATTAGTATTATTATAGTTAAACTGATTCTCTTAAATTTCAGTTTTTATTTATTAATTGCGTACTATCATTATGTGTAGATTAGTATCTTCTCTAAGTAATATTCATATATATATATATATCTTTCTTTTGATATTTATTATATATATATTTCTCTTCTCTATTTTTTCTCATGATAACTTTAGGATATATTTCTGCTCTATAAGTATCATATCACTTATATTCTATTTGACACTGAGTATATATTGAATGAATGATAGTAATATTCTATATGATATATATGTGACATTTAAATAATTAGATATATAGATATATTTGATTATATGAAATTTTTTTTTCTCGAGTAAATATATTTGATATTATGGTTGTTATGATTTTTTTGAAAGAATGTGTCTTTCTCTCTCTCGTATATATATATATGCATCTCGCTTCTATCTCCAATGTGATAGTGATACTTAATCTATATTGTGTCTTTATATGTATGGTAAGACGTAATTATGTGTATTGTGTGGTCTCTACTATGGATCGCATATATTGGAGCATATATGTCTATGGTATTCTTCCCCATATATATCTGTCTATTTTAATATATGTCTTTTTGTTAATACGTCTATATAAGTGACACTATATAATATCCGTAACGTAATATATATATATCATTCGTATCCTATATATGAGCTCATCTATGTATGCTATGTCCGGAGTGTAGGCTTATAACTACTGTATATCGTTATGAATATATTGAGTTATTATATGTTTATTTTTATTTTTTTTTTGTATTATATTTTCATCTTATTATTTCCTTTTTTCTATATATCACTTAGCGTAGTATAATGATTTTCGAGACCTGTAGTAATTAATGATAATGAGCAAATATAGAAGGAGAGTGATAACCTTCAGGTATAAAAGAGTTTCATATGGTACTTACTGTCTTAGTGTATATTTATATATGAGTAGAATAACCGTATCCTCTTAATAACATGAAAAAGGGAGAAATACGAAAGAAAGTCTTATCTAGCCCAAGAGCACAAACGTCTAGATACATACACATAAAAGCGAGAGAGAGAGAAGAGAAGACTAGCAGGAAGCTAAAATGAAGGAAATCGACGACATAATAATATCGATAAGCTAAAATTCTATGACAGAACTTCCGACTCACGCTCCCACACGCACGGCAAGAGTTCGAATTAATCTATTATAAAGAGAAATCTCATCACATAAACTTAAATAAAAATATCCGGCCCATTTATAAATAACCTATATAACATAAAAAAACCTGATAACATATTACTTATTTATAAAATATAATACATATTATTATACCTATTTAAATAGGTCAATAATAATAATGACAGAAAAGATTTAAGGATTTGGAATGGCATTTTTTGGTCAGTTTTTAGATAAAGGTTTTTGAGGTTACCTGCTCCGAATACTGTCGTGCAAAGCACAACTATGAGCTCCACAGAGTATTCGAGTGAACTATTTGATCTGGATTTTTTTTATTTTATTATTGATTTGAAAAACAGCGTATAAACGGAGAGTAAAATGAGTAGAAAGAATGTAAGATAAAATATCATTATAAAAGGCCTCGTGTAATCACAAAATGCAGAGCTCCTGTGCAAGTAAAAAGAAATAAGACTTTGCGAGTAATTACATTATCTATATACTTACTGTATATCACTTGTGTTACACTATAACCAGTAAGTTGCTAGGATGTATAGTCATAAAAACGTATACCGGAGAGAGGAGCTTCCTCTCATATATAACGGAAGAAAAGCAACTTGAGCCGCTCTATATTTCATCTCAATCATGTCCGAATTGATTTGCGTAAAATAAGCGTCGGTTATAGAAATGATTCTAGGAAACATTATTAAAGAGAGTTATATTACCAAAGAGTCATTAATTGAGAGAGAGGCCATGTAAAGTCACATAGATGCTTTCCACCTGATGTTTTTCCCTCGAATATGGTACAGACTGATGAATTTATACACATAGAGCATCAAGATACTTTAAATATGCCAATTAGACAGATATCCAGCATAGGTAACTAATTTTGTACGATGGTCGAACATTCTCAGAAACCATTGCACAGTTAGTACCATTATTTTTATGGGGTAATTATTATGTATGTAAAAGATCTCCCTGATTGTTATTCTTGCCGTTGAAAGTAATCATATAAAGATGTTACTTTAAATGGTATAAACTCATCTCATATAACCGATCGCACACGGGAGCTTCCATTTCTTTACATTACTGAGTAATTATTATACTATAAATTGATTATGAGTTCTTTAAAAAACACACAAAGAAAGGGTTTTATAAATTTAATGGTTTACGTTATCAAAAATAAATATCGTAATAAGGAAAGTCAAGAAATTGAGACAGAGACAGCCACCCTCGAGGCTAGGACGAGATTGAAAGTGAAATTTAAACGCAAAACGATTATTAAAAAAAATCACCATATCCCACTTAAGAATTATAAAGAAAACTATAATTTCTTAACAGAAATCAAACATCTTTTTTCCTTTGTGATAGTATTTTTATTAAAACAGTAAATACTTTTTTTTTGAATTATATTAATTGTAGAGCTCGGTTTTCACATGCTCTGGGTTAAAGTACCATAAATGATTTATAGCAGTAGCTCTTTGAAATAGATGTTAACAGAAAAATAGATTCTGCGTGTTTCAGTAAATTTGAAATATAAACAACAAAATAAAAAATTCTAAAAAGAAGATCAAGCAACTTATCAAGAATTTAGTTTTTGTTTTTTAATCATGAGCTCACTCGTTGAAATTTTTTAAAATATCAAAATCTGATAAAATTAAAATCCTTATTTGTTTAATATTAAACACTTTAGACGTATATATAAAGAGTTTGTCTATATACGTTATAATAATGCTTATTTTGAGCATTGGGGAGAGGTCGAAGGAAGAAACGTCAAAATGCAAGTGTAGCCATATTTAGTTGTAAATGTTTAAAAGCATAATAATGATATGTTTGGTATTATACATCGTGGAGAAAATCTATTTTAGGGACTGCGTGTAAATAGTATTTCATAGGTTAACAGAAAGATCCAGTCTTAAGATTTTTTATTGTTTTGAGAGTAAATTTATAATAATTATGTTATCTTTACTAGCAATTAAATGATGTTTTCGGAGCCGAAGATGTGTGTTGAAAGAAACAACCATTTTATATGTGAAGCTAAAAAATTATATTATTAATAAGGAGAGGAAAAACTTATGAATAAAAAGTAAAAAAGAGATATTTTAAAATATGTATCTCATTATAATTAGTATAATAAATGTTCAATAATAAAATTAATATTATAAATTAATATATTTTCTTTAAATAGGTTAATGAGACATGCGGAAATCATAGAAAACTTAAAGCTTCTATATATATTAATATTATTGCATTGATTCCTGTTTGTCTTTTAAGTTAATTTGGAATATTATATATAATCTGTAATAATTTTATATAAAGATAATTTTAATTATTTTTAGCTTCATTTTTTTAGTATTTTTCTTAAGATAGTTATTTGTAGCATAACTTATAGTTTAAGAGTACTTTTATTAAAGCCAATAATAGAAGAGATATCTAATACATTGTAGCTTTTCATGTTTTATCATTAGTGTTAGTATTCCTTGTAGAGAATATAAATATAAAATAAAATATAGAAAATAATACCTTTTTCTTTAAAGTTATTAAAATTTGAATTTTCTTTGTAAATTCCTTTAGAAAAAATAACTAGGTACCGAAAATCTTAATACAAAAGAAATTGCACTCAGGCTAGCGTAATAGTCAGTTTACAATTAAGTCAGAAACTGCTTTGTTTTAACTAAACGCATCGTAACTTAATGTTTTCTAATGAACCATTAACACTTTAATGTTTACCGTTTTTGTTTTGTTAATCGTAAATTAATATCTACTCATTTTTTGATTATAAAATTCATGTATTAATTAATTTTATTTTCTATCCAACCTTTATACCTTTGTCTTATTACTTATTATTTTTTGTATTTTTCCTTTATATTTTAGTAAGTTTGAGTGGCAGGTCATTTCTAATATTAGAGTTATGTCGAATTTGTCGACAGGATATTTTTACTTATTTATTTTATTTTTCTGACAAAGGAGGCTAAATTTGAGACCCTTTAGTCTTCTGTTATTTATCTTCAGTTGCTGAATAGTTGATGCAGTAATAAGAGTAAACTCGAGAGCCAGATACTTTTTAGACTTATGGTTTGATTATAGCAACTCATGTATAAGAGCTCTTTGATAGTATAGAAGAAAGAGAAGATTAATCGCACGAGATAGTATGTTAGAAGAGCGTAAGGAGGAGAGAAATCAAAGCAGAGAAGAGCGCGAGTATAAAAGCTAACGAAGAAGATGATAAAAACGAGAGCAAGAGAAGGACGCCTCTAGAGAAGAGAAGAAGAGAGTTAAGAAGAGAAAGAAAAAGAATATAAGATACTCAGGATTAGAGATTAAGAAAACCTGTTTGGTGAAATAGATAGATAAGAGATAAAAGACGAGATAAAAGAGTACGTTGATATAAAAATGGAACCTAGTGAGTAGAGGATTATATAGAGAAATAGGTTTAGGACTAGCCGTTAGATGAGCCCCACTTGAGAGTGACCTAGATAGATTAAGAATAGCCATGACGCGAGGAGAGCAGAATGGAATGTAAGATAGATAGAAAGATAGAATAAGATAGAATAAGGAAAAATAGATATAAACAGAATAGATATCGAGTAAGATAGATAGAATAGATTAGATAGGTACGAAATATGTTCAGAGAGAAGAGGGAGGAGAGAGAAGGAAGAGAGAGAGAGAAGAAGAGAGAGAGAGAGAGAGAGGAAGAGAGAGAGAGACGCAGATAGAGACGAAGAGATATAAAATGTCGAAGGGATAAAGGAAATATGAAAAGAAGATTGCCAATTTAGGTTGACTAGATATGCTTACCAGATAGTATAAATATTCGAAAATAATTTGATGTTACCGTCAGTATATATGATATTGGTATCTTAAGTTTTTTCGCTTCGTACCCCCAAGTGAGCAAAATTCTGTGATATTACTCTAATAAAAAATATCATATGCAGAGTAGTGGAGACATAATGTTCACCTCTTTCTGGATCAGTGTTTTATATTCATGTCTTCCCAGAAATAGTTAAAATCGCAAAAAAGATAACGAGTCTCTTTTTTTCAATCCTGGATGATATGTCGTAGGTATCTTATTTTATTTACCATCTTCGATGTGATTTTTTTTAAGGACATATAGATATGTGCTCACTTCTTTAAACAGAAATGCACACACCATGTTGAATTAATAATAATAAATATGTCTAAAAGCATTTTACATTTTGCTCTATGAATACATAAAACTAAATATTTCTTTATAAAAGAGGGGGTACCGTCTGTTATATTCGGAGTATATAGTTTTATTTGATACTCTGAGAATCAAGCACATTTCTTTCGGAAATCAACATGTTGGTGCAATATGTTTAATTTAAAATCTCTAAAGTTTTCAACAGACCACATTCCTCTATATCTCGCTCCCTGACGATTTTCAATTCTTTTGGAATCAATTAACAAGAAAACATTTTCTATGTCGATACAATGCAAAAAACCAACCTAGATAGTATAACCTGCTACGCACAATGCATATAAATATGCACTTAAAAAATAGGAGTCATTTATTAATAGCCACCTCAAGTTAAGACTCAAATCTCTTTCACAAGACGATAACCTTGGTTTTGTTAGCTTCGATACAAATAAACAAAAAACAATTGTTCCACCACCCTAATTCTTACTATTGAAATTCCAGTTGTTAATTAAACTTTTACCAAAAAAAAATATTAAAAAAATAAATTAAGCATTTTCCATTCTCCTATTTACACGAATTAATAGTGAAAAGGTAGTCGAGGTTGGTCTACAAACAATAATATATTATGTGCAAGCTCACTACCACTCTATATTCATTAATCGTATCCTTGCTATAAGCCAAGTACCATAAGCCCGAGTTTGTTCTTATAAAAAGGTGAATAATATCGAAAGGATTAGAGTGTAAGTAGACGTTGCGTCTTTTTGCTCTTGAGAAAGCAATAGAAAAAATATATTCTTACCCTAAAGTTATTCTATTTATTTTAACCCTACACTTAGTGTATTATATGAGAAAACTAATTTGAGTTCGCATATGTTAAACATACTGTAATAGTGATATATAATATTAATATATATATATATTATATAATATATATATATATATATATCATATAACTATATTAAAAAAATATGTTATCTTTTATACTGTCCATTCTTTTATACCAATTTCACATAACATTTTATCCTGCAATGTTATATTTTTCCTTATTATTCCCTTGTTAATATAAAAACAGGCAGTATAATTAATTTTATTAGGCGGGTGCCATAAATTCATTAAATTCTCCAATGGCTATCCCATATATATAGATTTATCTATAACTCACGGTGGAATTTTAGTGAAGGTAAAATTGGCATTCTGAATTTTAGTAATTGAAATATTATTGTAACATCTACTGCGAGTGATCTCAGAATATTTAATTGAGGATAATGTAAAGTTGATTAAAATGGGTCATTTGAAATATGTTCTATATTTTTTCCTAGTGTTAGTGTTCAAGTCATATAGTCAAATATATATAACTATATTGTATGTTTAATTTAATTGGCTTTATAATAGTGAAAATATTATAATTTTCTTAATTGTTATCTTCTTATTTTATTTAGAATAAATTCTTGTATGAAGTCACTCACATATTAAATTATCTGCACACTTGTACTCGTAGTAGATTGATCTGTATATTTTGTTTTACTTAAAGTTGACTGTTGGATATAATATATTTCTATACCTTTATCTTAAATTTTTCATGTAAAGTTTTTGATGTTGCTCAGAGGGATTTTAACCATCCGCATTATATGTAACTCGTAAATATTCGCGGGTGTACATTTATCAACCTAACTTATCGTCAAAAGCTTCTAATTCTTAACAGGTTTGTGTGTTGCAGGGTCCTTTTGGAATTGGAGATTTCTCTTCAGGTTGGTTGAAATTTGAGCTCCGCTTCCGAGGTCTTAAATGCCTTCCAAAATAAAAACGAGTAAAAGGCCAAGACTTTTATTCATGATACACTTCACAAAAAGTAGATGAGTATGGTCATCATAGAGGGATATGTATCTCCCATAACGTATAACCAATGACACACTCTAGACAATATTTTATTATATAATAATAATATTAAATATACAAGGATTTGATAAATTATATAGTAAAGTAATATAATGTAATTAGTTATGCTTAATAATGATAAAAACAATAATAATATGCCTATATAATAGAATAGTAATATATATAATATAAACTTTAAAAAATTATTGTTTTTAGATATTTAATACATAAAATGAAAATTAATTCAACAATTGTACTATCAGAATAAAAATCCTTACTCACGTTATGGCTCATTATTCCTTGGTCGAGTACGAACCTCTTGTGTTCTCAGACGACTACACTTTGCTCAGTACGTATGTTTCAAAATTCAATTATTATCCGAACTTTTAATATTTTTTCATAACTGATCTAAGGAAAAAAAGGAAATTTATATATCTATATCTATTATCTAAAATTTGTTTTTAGTTTATATATTTTATCATCTATGTTATATATAGTATATGAATAATACTAATATAATATTACCTAATATAGTTAATAAGTCAAATATCTATATATCTACTATATATAATAGAGCTGTGCCTCACACATGTTACGTGTGTGTGTTGTGGTGGGTGTGTGTGTGGTGTGTGTGTGTGGTGTGTGTGCTGTGTGTATGTGTGTGTGTGTGACGTGTGCTAGTGATAGTGTGTTGTTATGTTTGGTTGTGGTCGAAAATAAAAAAATTTCTCCCCAGATTACTAATATGTATAATTCCTATATTTACTATTGTATGGGTGGCGCGGTGTTTTGGTTGTGTAGTTTACGAGGTAATTATCACTGGAGTAGTAATAGAAACGAGAGATTCATATAATTTCACTATTTTAAATTTTTATATATATAATGTTCTTATGGATTCTGTAGACCTAAAAATTGTGTTATTTTGTTTTTATGATATAGTAATATATCGTAATTAGGTGTTTTTTATATTATTTGCAGAATGGATTTTAAGTTGCTTTCAAGCTAAAAGAATTTACTTATTGTATTCTGTTGTAGTTTATCGGTTTCTCTTAGTAAAAGCCATCTCTGATGCGCGATTTTTTATAGTGTGATATGAAGCTATGTTTTTTTTTATAAACGAACTGGTATTGTGAAATCGGGAAATAGAAATTATAATACTATAGTTATAATACGCAATCAACTGGCGAGTCGGCCGTTATTACAATCTTAAAACTGCCTTTATTATGGTAATTTTATTATTGCGGGTATAAATGAAGAAGATAGCCAAATTAACGATATGGAGAATTACAAATTTTACATAATTGGTTACGTATGCACATAACTATTATCGCAATCCCTTTTAAACCTAATCAAGGCGTACACTGAGTCCGACTATATCCCCCGCTGTTAACCAGAGAAATTAGAGTGTTTGACATATTCGCGAGAACCTGCCACGCTTAGGAGTTAAAAAGAAGTCATTATACTGTTTGAATGATGTTTATGAGAGTTGTTGATATTCATGGATTTTAATAATGTTATATAGTATTAAAAATGATGATGTAGAATTTGTGAATTAAAAGGGATAAATCAATCGTAAGAGCACAGTTATAAGAAATCGTAGATTAACACTAAATAACGGGAACTAAACTTTGGTACTATTTGTTTTATACTTAGGTACTAAAAAAGTTTCGTAATTTGTTTTTAGTTCTTTTTAATTAATAATTGTTTGTAATTTGAGAATAAATATTTTTTGTTTCACTATTATCCCCATAATCCATTGAGATGAGACCTTATAGAAAAATTTCAGCTATATAGTACCTGCCGATCATTTTGATAACGATTACGGGAGTATTCATAGTGTGGAAAACTCGTTAAGGTTAATGAAGTTAAACGCATTTTATAGCATGTACAGACATAGATTGTAACTTGTGTAATATTAGCTAGTAACGAAAACGCTTTCCATATTACCCATTAAAACTTGGTTAGGTTCAATACGCTTGGAGACTTTAAGTAAAATCGTTTAACGACTACACACATAACTACGTGAAGTCTCACAAGTCATCACTGCATCATACTCATGCTCCTATATACATTGCACAAGAACGACACATACACAAACAAACGCACACTTAACAATAGTCGCACGCACACTATACAGCACACACTACACACTCCAAATTTATAGAGAGTAGTTATATAGCTATATATGCAGGCGCTATATACCTACTACACAGTTAGTATCCCAGGAGCTATATATATAACTGCCTATATATGAATACTAATTCCTTAATCACCTTTAATAATCTATTAGTAACTACCCGCGTCATAATATATCCAATCTAAAGATAAGCTATTATATTTACCTATGCCTGACAACGTTAAAAAAAATTGATCTGGGGCGAGGGTTGCACTTGAAATGGTTGATTTTGTATTATTACTTTTCGGTAGACACAATTTTAAATTGGGATGAAAATGATCATCTAGAATATAGTATTATATATGTCAGCACAACCAAAGGGTAAATGCCCCGCTAGAAGCCACCCTGAGTTTTTGAAGGGTTTTACAGGATCGAGAGGGGCACGCAGTGCTGGAGAGAAGGGTACCTCTGCTAGCTCCGTTTCCTTTCCTTCTCCCAGGGACAGGTTGTTCTCGACTCGGTACTAGTAATAAGATCTACGCATCTCGTAGGTACACAACTCAGCCTATACTATATAATAAAGACAAATCATCAAAATTTGATCACTGATCTGATATGAATAACCTATTATACTTTTAAGTATAAGATTAAGCTAATAATATGATTTTTGGAATATTATTTTATCACTTATACTCATATAGTCACATAATATAATGTTAAAGTATAACTAAAATTCAAGTATCCTAGTTAAATGTTACAAATAACTAATTTATTTAGTTATAGATACTAAACTATCTATCTATTATATAATATTATTTAAATTATCTAATCTCTTTTTATATATTTTTGTTGTCTAGCTTTGATATACGATCATCTGAAGTTACAAGAAATGCAACAAGAGTTCAATGTTTATAATTTTATATAAGAAAATAATTTATATGGTTTTTTTATTTAGATACTTTCTATGTAATATTACTATTTAACTAATGGCAGGAAAATCACCCTTATAAAAAGTATACTAAAGAAAAGACACTTAATAATCTAATTAGAAAACTACTTTTAGAGTAACTAATATATATACTTCAATAAGTATTAGATGATGTAATCGAAAACTATAATCTATTATATGAAAATAATTATATATATATATATATAAAACTATTTATAATTTACTATCACTATTACTTATTAATATATTCCACAAACGAAATCGATATAATCACTCTATAGTAGCCCTT
>JABUQX010028287.1:35000-62591 GCA_015478945.1 Trachelipus rathkii | reverse complement strand
ATATCAATATTAGATATATTTCGGTCTATGAATCGCGTTACAGGCAAAGGAATTTAAGAAAAACCAATTCAATATTATCAAGGTTTATTGGCCGAATAGTACTTAAAACACATAATTGACGGATTATATATATATATCATTATATATACTTTACTAATCTAGTAATATATAAATAGTTATCACATGATCTTATCAGCACTCTACATAATAAGCATGTATATGCTAAAATATACATAGACCTTTTACTTAGCTTATATAGTATTGCTCTGGTGTGTGGTCTGGTGTTTGATAGTCAAACAAAAACATAGTCGTCTCCGATTTTACCGGCATATAATTACGTAGTAAGATTGGAGTATAGTTTCTTTATGCTCTTGGGTGGAGACGATCAATTTCGAAAAAGAGACTCCTAGAGATTCTCACCCTGCTGCTAAGCGATTACTTATGGGGCTGCGTATTAGTTGACCGCATGATGTGCGATATGGGTCAAGCTTCATGATAGATACTTCATACGAGGACCAAACAAACCCCCCCACACCCGTTATGGATTAAGTTTGACTCTCTCCAACAAAAGATAATGAGGAGGAAAATGAATGTTCTAGCGGTAGAAAAAGGTTGAGTTGTGTGTGTACGAAGGCGTTTTATAGTTATGTAGTTATCTATATGTATGTTCTTGGATCGTGATCTGCGGAGTTTGAAGAATGACTTAACTATTTTTTGATAGATTAAAATAGTACCGCCGCAATTCCGCTGATGTTTCAAAAGAGTGAGCATTCCGGTCAGTCATTAGATGTTATATCGTAACATTTTGAACATAATTATCTATATTTTATGCACTAAACATCAGAATATAGTTCTTACGGACGGACCCGTTAATTCTTTACTTCCACTGTGTTTCGTTAGTCTTGGTGCAAACATATATCTTGTATAGTAATATCTTTGCATATTTCATAATGTGGACTTCACTCTAGATTATGCATTTAAAGTATAATTTCCGTCTCTCTCTTTTCGATGAAAAAACCATCTTTTTTATTTATTGTGTTGATCTTATATTTTTTTTATTATTTGTTTTTTGGTTTTTTTTTTTTTTTTTTTATATTATTATGTAAGGAACTTATTTACGTTTTTAGACATTTACTTCTTTCTCAATATCATCAGTCAAGGACTCTTTTTATGAAGAACTTTATTAATAAAGTAGTATTTGATGAATTTTAGGTCTTAGAGATTTTAGAATATATCCTGGTTGAGTTCGATGTTGAAGTGATAAAAAAATATATTTAAAGTCTACTCTGTGGATACAAAAAAATATTTTATGGGAAATTCTTTGTGCAGTAGAATGAAAGCTTAATAGACGAGTAGATGTTGACGATTTCATTCGTTTGATCTATCTACTTAATTGATGTGTAGACATAGGGCATAGGTCGAAAGCGTGATGCAGCTTATGAGTACAAGAAAAGCAGGTATAGTTTGTTCTGTCTCCAATTAGAAATTACCCTACAGGTCAAACCGTGTTTCGAGTCTCAAAGCCTCGTTAGTGTCAGAGAAGCTATTATTACATAACTTAAAGTGAGTACGGTCCTGTCAAAGTGAGAGAGATGTAATATGCAGGGGGTGGTTAGTCTGCCGTACTAAAAGAGTTCGTTAGTTATGAATTATAGTTCAGATAGAAAGTTATTTAGTCTTATGTGATGAAATTCTGAGTGAAGAATAAAATGTTGATTATACGTGTAGTTAGAAACCAAATTTCTTCTCCGACAGGGGCCACTATTCATGTGACTTTTAATGCGCTCCTGCAAATCGATGGGTAGTGACCGTCTCCAACGGCTGTTAGAAAATGACAGAAAAAGAACAGAGTCTGAGGAGAAGGTTACAAGGGAAAGAAATTAAGAGCTTTGTGCCAGCTTTCGTTATGCTTGGGGCTGTACGCAAACCAGACATAGTGTCAGATCGAACTAAAATAGCGGAGACATCACAACGTTACTCGTATGAAACGCAGTCCCAGTACATATCTCTACTCCCTTGTATTATCTAACAATCCGGTTATTACTCGTCCGGTCACCACTATCTTCACTCGTCTTACGTGATCAGAATCTCGTGGGAAAGACCCTCTATCAATTACCCTCAGCTGTGTTAGTGTGGACTCTTCATCTCTTGCTGGCAATATCTGTAGCTTAACATTCTTGTTATTCAATAGCATTTTAATTGTTTCCTTTCTAATTTCTCATCCAAGATCGCCGGAACTCTCGATCAGTAATCTTTTTCTATTCTTTGTCTCTTGATACACTGATCTCTTTTTTCATTTCCCGCTATAATCTTAATCTGTAGAGACTTGATACTATATATAGTTATATATAATATATATATATATAATATATTATATATATATATATATATTATATATATATAATATCTATTCGATCCTCCTATACTATATACTGAGTAATATATTATCTTAGGATTACTTCACTTCTCGGTCGTGCTCGGTCGTTTATACTCATATCATAGAGTTATACGATTATCAGTGTACCAGACTTCTATCTGGAAGTCACTTATGGTACAATAAAATACGTACAACTTACAGACCATGTCATGAATCGCTTCTAAGTTAGCGTGAATATATACTTATGAAACTAGCTCTCGGATTAATCGTCATCACTCAACTTAACACCCTTTTCTCACTTTATAGTTACATATTCGATCATTAATGAGCATCATTTAATCTTTATCATATTATCACCTCAATTTATTTATCATAACTCATGTCATTTATTCTATCGTTACGTCCATCAGCTTCTCTTATTTACTTAATTGTAGGACCCATCAATTTTTTTCTCTGTACACTCATCTCTTATATGATCAAGCATCTATCTAAATGCCTTCGTACTGATCGGCTTTTAGCATTATTAGTAGCTCGCAACCATATTATTATTGATCTTGTTCGGTATTATCCCTCAATCTGGGCCTCTCTCTTGCTTAACCATTGCCATTACTCGGTGACGCCTTTCCTCATATACGCGACCGTGTGTCGCTTACGCAGATCGTGTGCGGCGGTCGGTTATGAAAAATAAGCTTCTGTACATCCAATTCAATAGAGTCTACTGCTCCATCTCCTGCTTGTGATTGTACTCGTTCATTCCATTGCTGCGTACCTAATCTCTTTCGATAGTATCTGTCAATATACACCAGTTCTAAACTCGTGTATACTAATAACCCTCATCTATAACTAGAACAGCTATATAATCCTACTCATATATGGTTTAATACCGTCTTATATTATACGTTAGTCATATATAGTGTGAACGTTTGATGTAGCGACCGTACTAGTCCATTTCCGTCAGTGTCCGGGCCCCGCCATCTGCCCGGACATGACCTTGTAATTATACGATTCATGGATAATTCACTGATATTATATATCGTTGTAGTATATCGTTATGTTTTAATGTATCTCATCGTTTTTTAGTTTTTAGATCACCTTCGCCTGATCATTTATCACTATATCATAATATGCTAACTTAACATGTGTTGTATCTATAACTTATCATCTATTTATTAGTCACTGAAATATTACCCGTCGGATGTTGCAAGCGACAGTTGGATCTCCTCATATCTTTACATAATTAACGTTACACTATCTTCGTAAATCTTAATACTATTTATGTGAATTCAATTATTACATATTAAGTAACTATAATATTATAGTTAACTACACCTGCCAGCACGTCGATATATGCTTCATACGTTTCTATGTGTTCTATAAGGCTAATCGCTACAAGGTCCTGGTGTATCATAAATTGGTATCCTGTGTAATTTGTTAACACTTATTTTTCCTATAATTGTATACGACGTAATTCAGGATTTAATGATTGTACCTATATCTCAGAATCACAGTATTCGATCTGTCTCTCGCGGATGATCATATTTATGTTGAATTATACTTATACTTATTAAGTACTCCTATAATAATATTACTGTTTCGGATATATGTCTTGAACATAAAGTCAAGTCGGACTGTCCTATTAATAATATATATACTTTTCGTAGAATTATTATATTTTCTGTCAAACAGAACCATTAATTAATCCATCCTTTTGTAATATTTATAGTCTTCTCCTCATCTAGGTTATTGTCTTTCTTTTCCACGTATATTTTTTCATTGTCAGTTTGTAGCAATTTTTTTACCTAATACATATTCGTGCCATTATGTTCTTTACATTCTTCAATATTCCCGTGTCACGGATTAGTTTTCCCTTTTAACATTCTCTCAAGTTTCATCTATTCAATTAATACTTTGTTATATACCTTATACTCCTTATCATCACAAATTAAATTCTTAGTTACGATGGAAGAAAACGCCTCCTGAAATTGAAAGTTAGTCCATCTAACCAAGGAAACTAATTTCATAATTTATTATATTTTTACTATTATTTCTTTTAATTTAATTTATTTATTTCATTATTTTTAATATTTAAATATTATATATTATATATTTAAATTATTTTTTTAATTAATTATAATATTAATTACTTATATTAATTATGTTAATTAATATTAATTATTATTTAATTAATTAATATTTAATTAATTAATTATTGTTTAATTAATATAATAATTATTTATTTAATACTTTTCTTATATTATTCACTTCGTCTCCTCTAGATAATATATATTATTTTATTATATATATATATTATATATATATATTTATATAAATTAGAGTCGGTTCATTTAGTTTAGACCTACACATATTCTGTCCGGATCGACCTAATATATTTTTGAACAGTTTTTAACCTATTCTTCATCTCTTGTCCTCGCTATAAATTCGTCATCCTCGCTTCTGTTGGTAGTTCTTGCCTCATTCTTAAATATTTATTTTAATTATCTCTCTCCAACAATTTTTCTCTGCCATGAGCATATGTTCTGGCATTTTAAATGGGATAATTTGGAGGCTTAGCGCAGTTTCTTCGCCATCTATCCCTGGAATAACTGTTTTGACTCTGAAGAAGGTGGAGACTGTAATTGTCGATGGCATGAGCAAGTTTATTTCTTTTTCGACTAATTCCTTTTCCCTAAAATCTATTGTTCGATCGCATCGGGGATGGAAAGCCTCTCGTTTTCCCTTAATTTTTAGCTAGTTTTCTTTTATTTTGGCATCATGAGTGGATTTTATTCACCGTAGTACGTGTACTTTTGCGTAACAAAATATGTGCCAACGTTCTTTCTTCTAGTTTGAAAATTTTATGATCTTTTGCAAAGATTGTCTGTAATAACTTCTGTCAATCAATCTATCCTCCTCTTATTCGCTCTAATTCGCTTGTAACTAACACTCTTGATGAGTAATTTAATGATTCCACTCTTATTATTAGTGTGAGTGTTACTTATTGATAGTGTATAGATCGTGATTTTGGATAAGTTCGGTTTATATTCTGATTCTCATTTCATTGAGCATTTTTGACGATGTTACGAAATTGTCATACTTTTCTTTATAATATGTTCTCAGTGTTGCTTTTCTGTTATGTTTCTCAGTGTTTTTTCTGAGATTACTTATGATAGGAACTTCTATTAAAGGTATTGATGCAGATCCCTTGTCAAGATCATAGATTATTTGAGGATCTGATCAGGTCTGTCGGCATGGTTTTCTTTTCCATCTATAATTCGGCTTTACCTTAGAAATTGTCATCTAACTTCTCTATAATATGTTTCAGGTTTCTTTTCCTGAGTTATAAAATCAGCTACTCTTTCTCCGATTATGCGGATCCATGTTGGCACACTCCATAAATCTAAGGTTTAAGGGTTTAAACGCTGTAGGATCAAATGGGTCTGTGCAAACACCGATAAAAGTTAACACACTAGGGTAAATAAATACTTTCATTATTTCACCATACGCCCACCTTGAGCCGTTGTTGGCGCAAACCTGCGAGCAATCGGCTGTGGATTGGCTGTGCCCGCATTACCGCGGGTTGTCGGTAATAACAAGCTAAAGATTGTAGAGCAACAGATATTTTTTATAAAATGTGCATTTTTTAGTCTCCGCTCGGCTTCCAAGCATATCGGTGAGGGTGGTCAGTTCATTCATAAGAATTGTATGTGATGAAATGAACTCTTAAACTTCTCGGCCACATGATTTTTGTTCAATTTATTTTATCACTTATGTGATATTTATTATCTTTCTAATTTATTAATCTTTTTATTCTTAATATTATATTAATATATTTTTCCTATATATTAATTCGTATTATTTTATCAATGTTAATTTACCTTTTAGATATTTTAAACCAGTATTAATCTCTTGCTTACTTTGAGGCGACTAAAATAACTTATTAAAATTATATAAGAGTATTGCATTCAGTAGTAAGAGGCTATTTTAGAAATGAGGGTAAGTATAACCTTCTCATTAAGTAATACTTATCCTTAAGTATATTATGCCTAATTAATATAAAGAATTATATTTAGCTCTACATCCACTAAGATGTAAGACTATTTAAATAATATTGCTCAGGACATAGACATAGATCATTTTTTGTTTTTACTAAGGCATAATTAATTTGATTTGCGAAATATTATAAATTTATAACAATTTTTGTACTGTAATTTTACTTATATATACAAAAAATAGTATATTGTCAACAACCGATGACCAGAGGTATGGGCGAGATGATGAGAAAATATCAAAGCCACTGTAGTAGCACGTTGGCGCAAAATAGTCAATATTATTATACAAAGTAATTTTCCTATTGGTCTGATTCACATTCAGTCATATTTATCCATAATCTATCTGTTATTGTATATATATTAAGCATAATATTAATACCTAATTGTAAAGAGGCTTTGATATGCTGACTAGATTCCTAATGATCGAACCCTAACAACCCCTTGGCTTGAGACTCTGTCTCTTTATTAGTTACACCATTTACAAATTCCAACTTCTTAGTCATTAGCAAGTCTTCCGATTTCCTTATTCTAGTAAGTAAAGTTACTTTGTGAAGAGAGTGTTCTAAACTATTTTAGTAAATGATGGTGCATGCGTACTGGGTGCGAAGATAGAAATCATTTAAAGGCCTTTTTAATTTTTCCATTTTTGACTTTTTCTTCATCCCCTTTTAATATTATTTGTTATTTAATATCGAAATATTTATTTGCATTTTCTAACATTTATTTGCAAAAGTTATAAAACAAGTAACGTCGAACGGATTAAGATAGTTATTCAGTCTAGCCTTTAGACTTCAGGTAGAACAAAATCAAAGGATTAATTTTATCTTCACTTTCAAATTAACTTCAATTAGTTCTCTGTTCATTTTCCAAATTATTAGCTACCTAAAAGTTTACTATAGATATTCTTACTAATGCGTTTCTAATACATGTGAGTGTAAATAAAAACTATGAATATGAATGCGTGACTTTTTCTTTCTTAAGCTCATCGATTGTTAATGTAATATATATACAAGTAGCATTGATGGAAAAGGATGGACTAGATATGTCAAATGCATATAAGCAGGCGATATATTTCAGTGTATATTAATAAATCCGTATATTCTACACAATTAATAGAGGTATTATAGAAATCTATTAGATTTATAAGAATTAGTTATAATTAATAAAGACTCCTCTCAGATACATCCTGTGGCGATATATTATTTAGTATTTTGTCTGGGATAATAGTAATGCTAGCGGGTGCAGCTGCCTACCAATAAACATCTCTGATGTTATATTAATCAGTGAATTCTTAATATAGACTCCTATAGTCGTAAGTCTCGGCAGTAGATTAATATTGATTATAGCTTTCTCTTATATTTAATCTTAACTTCATATGAGTATAGATTTTCTTCATCTTTCCAGATGAGTCCTAAGCTCATTAATTCCTACCAATATGAATTGAATAGTGACTAGATATGTCGGTAGGTTTTGTCGATATATATCTAACAAAGGTCTAGGATATGATATATATAATGTACATATATATTATATAAAGAGAACATATTTAACATAATAGTGAGCTATCTAACGTACATCGCAGTAGATAATAGTACTCTTCCCTGGATCTATATTAATTGCATACGTATATCAATTATTCAATATCCATTGAAGTGGTAATTGACGAACTTAATTGACACTGATATACAAAACTGAGAATGGCAGTGACTTTTTATCTATACCTGTTGAGCTGCAGTATTATCTATCTTTCAATATGAGGTATAAAGACATTTCAATAATGTCTCTGCAGATTATCACGTTTTTATAGCTCATATAAATCATTAGACTCTACTTATAAACCACGATGCACTGCGTTGTTCAGCCATCTTGGTCTGGCATAGGTTGGGATGTTTGGCATAATTTTCTTCAGACAAGGATTAGTATACTAGCGAAAAAAAATCGTTAAAAAAATGAGCTTTATAAGTATCCCACAGTGAATTGACGGGTGCATATATTCATTAGTGTATAATTATGTTCAAATATTTCATACTAGATTTTGTCTGTGTGATAGATATATAGCAATGAATAAAACAATGGTGTTATTATTTATAGATCTTTTTCAGCTCAAATATTTACTTGGATCACCTATTCTTCTTTCCAGACTCCGTACGGTAAACAGCAATTAACCAAGCCACTTCATTTCTAGATCTTAAGTCATTTCTGTCGCTGTATCTCAAATGTCAATGATAACTTCGTCTCAATGTTTTTGCTGCTCAAAGTGCTCTTCAGTTCTTATAATGCTCAATAATTTCGCTCTATTGTATACTTTCCAATCTGGACTCCTTTGCTCGAAAAACTATGCGTTATAGATACATATATGCGAATACGTGATATCCTTTTCCAGATTTCATATCTCAGCTCAGGTGCTTTGTTTCAATCTAGTAGAGCTATTCATCTGACGCTTGATTATACCTTAAAAATCTCAGATGCACTTATACCACCTAAGTAATATAATATGTGAGCAGTAGCACATAGCGACACTGATTCTCATTCCTAATCACCCTTTTTGGCTATTGTGTGTCGCTATTTATGCCCACTTTCAAAGGTTTTATATTGACTGATCTCCAAGAGCATCATATTCGCATAAGCGAAGCAAGAATTCCTTTTCCTTGCCGATAGGCACTCCTCATTACATGGATAGCTCACCACGAAGCGGTTTTAATTATCGCTCGCGTGACCGAGATAAATGTCACACATGCAATTATTGAGGATAATATTAAGGTAATTTTAGGGATATATTCTTCTTTATTTATACTATAGAATGACTTTTGTTAGATTTGGTCCATGCAAACTTCCGGGCACGTCCTGTGAGGAACAAATCTTGCAGCCCCTCAACAGTCAGTTTTAGTGTCACTCATGATGGTTATGATAATTATACCACTTGACATTATTGAGACTAAAACACTGTTGAATGTGTGAAAATGACTCTTTAATAATTATGGATGGACACGTCATTATTGTGGTCTAAGAGCCTTACAGCGAAACACCCTTCTGACCGAACTTTACACATACGTTTATCGGAGAAGTTCTATAAATTTTCAAAAAATATATTGCGAAATGCTTCCTCATCTAGTGCGCTGGTAACTATATCACGCTCTAAGTGTGAATACGTCATTTTCAACTCTTATTTTCATAAATTGAATCTCTCTATTAAGTGTTATTAAATTTGTAGACAATTATCCAAAAATAGTATAATAGATTTATGCAAGTTTATTACTGTAACTTAGTTTCTTTTTCTTACAGTCAATACATATAGTTAAGTGATGTCCTCCAATCATAATATCTAACTCTCTTAAATTTGTTCATTTTCGTGATTCCTTTCACTGTACTCGATATCGGCATTACCGGATATTCGTCACCATCAGAGACCCAATATCTTGACTCAGTCGAGGTTGTGGAGTCTGGGTATGTGCTTCTCCTTTCATGCGAATTATTTCATCCTTGCTGAATTCAATTTAGTAGGAATGGCAATTGCTCGTCCTGTAGTCTTACTATATTGGTATCTATCTTCGTTTTTATTTCACCGCTTAACCATTCAATTTTATTACTTAGTATTCTTCCTTTTCAATTTTAATGATGAACAATATAATATATAATATATAGTTATATTATTATAATATATTATATATATATATTATTATATATATTATTATAGTTATATATATAATATATTACTATTATAATAATAAATAAATATTATAAATATATAATTATATGAATATATTATATATCCCATGTATATACAAATATTTGTAAAATCAAGAAAGGGAAAGATGAAGAAATTAAAGAACAATAAGAAATATACACAGAAGCGACAGTAAGACAGCAACTGAAGACCTATCGCAGACAATTGTCCCAGTGTCAACCCACATAACGCCACATGCTCCTCATGCAAATCCACAAGCACCCTACGGCTTGTCACCAATTCTCCTGTAACAAAACCCACCAAATTGGCTTAGTCAAAAAAAATAAATATTACCAACGTCCACTTGCCTTAATAACTAAGTTATGGATCAACATCAGTATAACAGTTAATAATACTGTAATAAACCAGCCAATTTCAGCTTCGATGCTAATCATACATATCATGATACCACCATCATTACTCTATAACAACTCTTTCTTATCAGTTGTTGCAAGTCGAGTCCAGCAACCAACCTGCCTGTGGCAACCATTCCAAAGTATTTAACAACCCTATTGGCTGAATGCATGCTTTTCGTATATCAGATGGCCAATGCTTTCTCTTAATTTCTTGTGTGATGCCCTGTCTCCCGTCCGTGCTTACTATGAAGCAATGCTTAACTGTAGGTGCTCAAGACCGCCATATCAATCCATGTATCTGTTTCAGCCATTGTCGATACTGCGATTGTCGCCTCTCTCTGAGAAATCGCTCCTTCTCGACCACGCAAAGCACTTTTACCTTTTAACTCCTTCAGCTCTCCTATAGTCCTTACCCTACAAACCAGAAAATCAATCCTGTAATGCTTCTACGTTGACTCTATCTCTACGCCATATCAAGTCAAAACTGTATCATATTAAAATAAGGGGACCCAAACTTTAAATGCACAATACTACTTATTGGCCATAAACCATAGTGATAATATATATGTTTACTTATTCACTTCCTAATGCTCGCTTGAATAAACAACATTTGCGGACGTATTATTATTGCCCAGCATGTCTGTATTAGCTTTATCCTTTTGCTCAAAACACTTGATCTAGCTACTTTCAAATTATGATTATAATCACACCTAAATCTTTTCTCGGTTCACAGACTCAAGCCATCAATCCCATATCAAATTATCGTAGATATAAATAATAATATTAGAAAGTGAAAAAATGAACGAACCTTTACACTATTTTGACTATTAATTCATTTGTCACTTATCTGCCTACCCCCAGAAGATTTATTCAGAGATCAATTTTGAAGTCTTTAACATCCTCACTATTCCAACTGAGGTGGACCGACTTTGGTTATCATCGCCAACCTAGAACCTGACTTTCAGTCCCTGGAACTAAATCATATTATATAATATGCAGGAAGAACAGTGGTCCAGCACTGAGACCCTGTGGGACACAACTCTTCATATCTTCCACATGACAATGACTTATTGCTTATTTAGTGTTGTTCAACATATATTCAGTATTCACAATACCACTCTTTAGAATCCAACATGGCCACTCCAAGATATTAAACACACCATGCAATATCTTTCTTCATCAAGGTCTTATGTGGGACCTTATCAAAAGCTTTGCTAAAGTCGTGATATTATAATCAACTGGATATCCTCGGTCAATGCAGTCTAAGTGAATGATATCCAATAAATTTCTGAAAAAGGTATTTCTGAACATTACCTACCCTATGTCTGAAAACCATGTGATGGAGTCCATACAATACTTTGGTTATCGTCTAAATAATTTATCAATATATGAACCTTTCAGTAACTTTTCCAGAACCTTTACCAAACCAGAGATGTAAGCTAACTGGCTATAAATTCCAAATCTTCACTTACACCTTCTTATAAAATTAGGCACAACGAATATGCGTATTTCCAGTCATCTGGTACCCTCACCATAATGTTACAGAATCGCTTAAAAAATGCAAATACAGTAACCTTATGCAATAGCTGGCCACTACCCTCTTTCAAATATTCTACCATGACTAAAACGTGAGTCGGTATACATCAGGGCTGCAGCCTTTATTCTTGACCGCAATCATATTGGATCTAGTAATACATCAGTTAAGATCTATTATACGGTCAAATTCACTCCCTGTAAGTCTATTAATTACATGCATCAAGACACTATTAGTCTCCAAACTACTTATCTGATATTTCCTCATACAAGCACTGAGTCACATAAGCATTTGCAAATGAAATTGACAAACTCCTTATCTCCGAAACTTACTAACATTTCATCAATTTAATTGGACCTATTGTCCTATTTCTTACTTAAATTAAAAAAGCTAACAAACTTACTTATTCGGGTCGTATATTGCTAATTCCTGTAAATTATTTATGGCTCTATCCTTTTAGCCTTTCTTATTGACTTGGTTAAGTTTCTTTCATTTTTACTAAATAATTTTTCGTAGAATTTATCTTTCTCATATTAGTAGTCCGTTTGTTGAATATTTTAAACCTTGTGCTTGGCTTTTCAATTTAAAGTTTTATCTTATCATCTTCTGTTAATTCCACCGACCAGCCGTTGTTTCTCTGCCAGGTGCCTGGGTATCGTTTATTGTGTAAATGTGATTTAGGTTTGAGAATTATTCATTAAAAATTATGCTTAAAATGTTCCCACATTGATGTAAATATGACAATGTTTTAGGCTGCTTAAGTATACTTGGAATCATCCTCAGTCAGAATAAATGTTGTGTTATACTAGATGCATGATCTTGTTAATTTTCGTTAAAATCCACTGATGAGACATTGAATTTAGATTGTTTTATTCTTAAACTGATTATTTGGGTGTGATCTTATTTACTTGTGTAATTTCTGCTGCTGTGATTGCATGTGCAATAGTAGAAAGGTCTATAATTTTTATGACTTTTATTCAAAGATTGTATAAGCAGAGTAATAATTACAATAGTAGAAAACTATAGTTGAAAACCACTAATTTCGTGAGCTTGTTAATGAAAATAGTTTTTTTTTAAAAATGAAGCTAACCTGGTAGTTGATTGGTATCAAGATAAATACATTGTTATTCCGCTAGTCATAAGAAGTTTGCACAGCCTACTTTAAGAAGTAAACACAAAAATTATATTTTATATTTAAAAGTAAATTCTGGATCTTACTAGTGATCTTTCGGTTAATTACATAGAATCTGATTTGAATGAATCTCAATATAACTTTATCTCATCTAGAGAAGTGTGTAGTTGAATCATTTAGAAGTAGTTCTTATTTTGGTGTGTGGGATTGTGAGTTTGTGAGGTCGTAATTTCAAATGCTACTTTGAACCAACAGCTTAAAAGAATTAGAATCGAGACTTACACAAAATCTAGAATTATATATAACATAATCACTTTTAAAAAAAAGACTCTTAGTGTAAGGTTACACTAGTTCTTATATACAAATTAAAAAGAGCATATTAAAATGAGTGAGAAGACTCGTATCAGGGCAAGAGAAATATGAGAAAATGACGATTGCAGAACTAGGCTTCGCCATAATATTACTCGCTATATAATAATTATTTATATATATTATTATATAATATTATATATATATAATAGTTATATATATATAAAAATATATATAATATATGATATATTATATATAATTATATATATTATTATATATAGTATTATATACTATATATAATAATAATATAATATTAATATATATATGATTATATAATATTATATTATATATAATATATATATATAATATATATATAGTAGTATATATATATATATATCATATATCGTAAAACGTACATAACGGCCACTCGGAACGAGAAATCACTTTTAAGGGGGGCAAGACTGCCCCCCCTGCCCCCCCCTATCTACGCCCTATGGCCGGTGAGTATGGCACACAAATTTACAGTGTACCGGTGCGGTTCAATTTTTAAAATGAATTAGAAGTACCTGGAGTTTGCAGACAAAAAATTGAACTTTTTGGTGCAGGTCGGTGTCAGTGGTGCGCTTTACCCTGTGCGTGCGGTGCGGGTGCGCTACCCTGGGTGCGGTGCGGTAATGTGAAGTGCAGCAAGAATTCCGGTGCTTGGCCAACCCTATACCGATCTATGGGTTTCCTGCCCGCTGGGTAGTTTGACGTTATTTTGCTTGATATATTGTAGGCTTAATTTTGACAGTGTATATCATATGTGAAGTTGACCATTCTAGGGCGGCGGATTCTTTACACGAACTTTGTTGTTAGGAATTGGTAACATCCAATTGTTAAGATTGTTAACTCCAATATTTTTCAATTAATTTCCCTATTCGAAGCCACCTCATGTTCGTGATATTCCCATCCATCTTTTTTTTCCGTCCGGAAGTGTTTAATCTCCATCAGCTTTCGTCCAAGTTCACTTGAAAATATTTATAAACTTAGGTTAAGATCTTTACATTAAGAGTCTTTATTATATATATATATATATAATAGTATAATATATAATAATATAAATAATATAATTTAATAGATACGGTAAATACTCTATATATATTATTAATAATAGATGTATTAATATATCTATAGTAATATAGAGTTATTATAATATATATTAATATTATTAATATATATTATTAATTATAATATATTATTATAGGTTATTATAATATGTTATATATATTTATATATATATGTATAATTTGTGTTATCTTCTCTACTCACAGAAAGAATGTGATAAGTATCTGCTCGAAATCATCTCCCTCCGATAATACAAACTCCCAGGAAAGTGGGTCAGACCCCAATACTCATTTGAACTCCAAACTGGGCATTCTCGTCGGTTTATCTTTCTGCAGGTAATATATTAGTAAGGTAATGCTATCTAAATAAGTCTACTAATCATTATATAGATCTATCAATATAGGGTCGAGAAGCAGAGTTATCGAGAATTACAGAACTTGATGTGCGAGGTAATCTGCGTTTAACTGGTGTGAGTCATTTTGATTGGTAATTTTACCTCGCTCTAATCGCGTTCTATTCGTGTACCTTTATGTTTTCCGTCCCTGAAGATTCTATGTATGTCTTTCTCTATTATGGAAATGGGTAGATGGTTGTGGGTCATCAAGCTTAAATGGCCAACCTTGTGTCGCTACTCGTATATGAGTCGTTAACTCGGTCAGGATGATTTCAACCAGATCCGTTTAACGCAATAGATTTCCTAAAATAAATACTATATCTAAGGGAATTATCTATTCTTAGGTTGAAATATTTTTTTATGAACTGTACTGGAAGGATTCTTCGAATCATAAAAATGAAAGCTCAGGAGGTTCTACGTCTACGCCTTCCTCTGCGTATTGTATGAAAAATGATCTATAGAGCATTTTCTTTTTCTGATTTTCGGTAGTGACAGTATAAAAGAAACCAATTAAAAGATTCGTTTATTAAATTTAATTTAGAAGAGGATAAATAATCTCTAATAAGGTAGTGGGCTGCTAACGAGTCTTCTAAGAGGTGAAAGGAGGGAGACGATTATTTTCCTCTCCCTGAGAGATCTAGGAATGGCGCAGAGAACCACAGCAGTACTGTCGTGCCATCTTTGCGGGTGTATGACCTCTGGTGTTTATCTCTTAAGTTTGTGTGAAGGAATACGCAACAAAACTTACGTTAAATTGCAACAGGATATAATGATATCAATATATGGCTTAGAGATATTTATATATAGATAATTTGATGGGGAAACCAAGATGAGGTGAGTTTAGCTGATCTCGGCCCTAGTGTAAGTCGGGAATGTTCTCGTTCCTTTTCTTATTTTCCAGCGCCTCACATAATATTTCTCCATTCAAGGGTTAAGAAAAAAATAAATTAAAAATTTGTATGGGAAACCAGAGAAATAAAAGGTCCTATTTTATTCTTTTCGTAGCTACCATTGATATCTCAACTTTTAGATTCTGTTTTAACGTGGAAAATAGTATTTGATTCTCAACTAGTGTAGATTTATCATTATTAAATAAAGACATCTCTATCTAGGTTAATTCCAAACATTTGTAAGAAAGATGTGTTCTTCTACATCACAGCCGGGCACAATGTTGCAGCAAAAATAATTCGGCTAGTCTGGGTCAAGCAAATGATAATTTATACGCAGATAATATGTACGGTCTTGAAAATCTATGCTCCGCTAATACTGGTATTTCTGATTATCATATAATTCTGCTGAATTTTTAATACTATTTCATATACTGCAATACTTCTCATAATTTGTGTTTATAATAATGATTTATGGGAAACCTATTACTGCTTATTTCGATATCACGCAGTCCATTTTTGTTTTTATATGATATATTTAAAATTTCCTCTATATATATTCTCTAAAGTTTCCTTTGAATAATTTGTATTTCGGCGCAGCGCATTGAATATAGGACCGGGGAGTGAGCATGATTTTAGACAAGTCGAGTTTAAGATATGTAGGTTATATTGCCGTGTTTGATGCAGTACCTATATGTGCTATATAACTCCTAACAATGTCTTGTTCATGTCTGTTGAGGCTAAAAGATATTATGAAAATGTAGATAAAGGTGTTTTTTTTCACAGCTCAGTAGAATTTTATTCAAGCAGTCCTCGGAACTTGCAATCCTTCAAAGAAAGTAATAATTTTACTATAATTTTATCACAAATTCATATTTATCAGAGGAATGGTTAGCTTAAAGCTTAGATGTATATTAACACGCACTATTAGCCGATTAGTTCTCAGTTTGTTTATATACAGAGGGACCATCATATATTATACTATATGCGAATTAGTATATTTTGATTCAAAACATTAACCCAAAGTCCTCATCTACATAAACTCGACGAAACAAAACACCAAAATATATTTATTTTGGTAATAAATTAGACATAGTGAAAATATATTATATTTTTATATCAATAAGCATAACGTTTGTACCCCTTTCTCTTACCGTAATCATCCTCAGTCTTATTCAGAACAGACATATCCCATCTCTTTAAGCATAACACACTCAAACTCTAGGCATAAATTATAAATATGTGAGGGGACAGTGTGTCATAATTGTTCTCAAGCTATTATAAAATGGTAGTTTAATAACTATTGGTAACAAGCAAATGAACAACTTTTTCTTACCAACTATCTACTTCAGATATAAGTTTATTTTGATTATTAAATAATCTTGATTTTATTATACTTATCTTTTCTTTTTATAAGATAGAATTTACCTATATGGGTAACAATATTAAAATTAAATTGTTTGTAAATTGTATTGTGAACAAACTAACGGCATAGCATACGAAGTTGTGTAGCATGATCCCTGGACAGTGTACCATAAATTATACTCTAATTAGTGTTTCCTCCAATATGTGAATCATGTTAAAGTCGGAGGCCTGGCGGAACCTACCTTGTCTATGTTGGTAAAATGGTGACAATAGGGCGATAAAAAATATATATGCTACTGTTCTGGATATTGGGAATTGCTTAAAAAAAACATAAAACAAAGTAAATTCTCCAAATTAGAGTATTTTATTAATTATTAATTATTATTTTTAGAGTATAATTATATTAATAAAGTTCTCAGTTTCTCTAAAGATTAGACTCTAAGTTGATAAAGTTCTTAATACTACAAGGGATAAAATTTTCAATGGCTATATCTATTTTAATTCTGTGAGCTTTTTTTTTTTATGGTTTATTAATGTATTTTCTTATTATATATATTATATTATATGTATATGTTTTTATTTACGGATATTTTAAGAAACATTTTACTTTTTTATAATTTTATATACTATATATATTATATATATAATGATTATTTAGAATTCTACGAGAATATTTTATATTATTTTTTTTGCATCTTGATTTATTAAATGTAGAGCTTATATTTTATATATTAATAATATATATATTACTATATAGTCAATACCTACATATAATTAATGAAGTTCTATAGATGTCATCACCTTTACAAAAATTAATAACTAATTTATTAAATTATAGCTTAAAAATTTATATTACCTTTTAAAAATAATTTAAGGTTAAGTTGAATAACGGCTTACCAATTTTTAGTTCTAAGAATTATTATAAGTTAGAACTAAAGATAGACCAATAAATAAAGGGTAATAATAATTAATGAAGTTTAAAAGTGAATAAAGAATAGATGCTAAACAAGGATTAACCCTTTTGCTTCAACCAAAGAACAAACATTAGATATATTAACTTATTTAAGATGCTTTTGTATTCTTGCATAAGTATTACAAGCTTATATACACTATTTCTATTATAATAATAATACATAATATTATTTTTATTAATATATATATATTATATATATATAGTATATATATAATATATATATATATATGTAATTAATATATTATATATATATATATATTATTTTTATTATATTTATAATATATAGTTAAAATTATATTATTCAACTTATGAATAAAATCTAGTTTCTTTTACGATGCTTTTGTATTTTGTTAGAAATAAATTTAATGCTATTCAGCATTCATAATACATATATTAATATTTATCCATGGATATTATCTTATATATATATATATATTATATAATAATATTATATTTATATATTATATTTATATATTATATATATATTATATGATATTGTATATTAATATATATTAATATATTATTATATTTATAATTATATATATATATATATATAATTTTTATTGCTCTTTCTCCATTTTTATTGTGAATTAAGAAATATTAAAATTAATTTAGTTATTATTTATTTTTTTTGCAATATTAAAAGATTTTATTGATTACACCATGGAAGTTTTCTTACAGGTTAATACATTATAGCTTAAGATAACTATTATATCATATATATTATTATTATTTATTATATATAATATATATATATTATATTTATATTATATTATTTATTAATATATATAATATATATTTAATATATTTATATTATATAAATATATATATTTATTATATATATTATATATTAATATATTATATATATTAAAGTTCAATATAGTCTCTTGTATGGCTGATGTCCATTTTTAAGGTTGCGCGATAGAGATCTCAGGTACATTTGACGATTATCTTCGGTACTAACATTAGTATTAATTCTATTTATTATTTTATAATATATATGTTAGGCCAGTATCTTGATATTCTTGGCGCTTCCTTTTTTAGTAATTTTGAATAATATATATATATATATAAGTTTTCAAATATTTTAAATTTTGGTCATTTTCAATATTTTTATATTAGTATTTTTTGAATATTATATTTTTCAAATAATACATTATATTTAAACTCGGTTATTTTCAAATTTTATTTGATATTATATAATTCTCATTATTTTTCAATTAGGTGCAGATATTATTTAACTAAGGGATAAAGATAATTAACATGGACTTGATTTATATGATTATGGCTGGCCTAGCCTAAGCTCACGTAGCTTTTACTGAATTTAATAATTTATATATTTATCTATTATATAATATATTATAATATCTATATATTTATTAGTAAGTATATTATTACTTTATCTCTGATGTGTTAATCAGTGAAATAACCATAAAAGGTACATACAGTAGAGACTCTAATATTATCCATGCTACACTCTCGATCTTTCATATCTCTACTCCTGCTTAATAATAATATATATATAATATATATATAATTATATATAATATATATATAAATATATATTATATATTATATTTAAATTTTTTTATTTTATCCGTTTATATTAAATATTAAATTTAATATATTTTCTTATAATTTTACATGTTTTTAACCATATTTATATATGGAAATATTTAAACGCTATATATATTTTCTTATACTTTATTATTATATAGTTATATTTATTTATTATATATATTATATATATATATATATTATATTATATATATATATTATATATATATATATTATATATATATTTCTTTCTTTTGTGGTATTTCTAATATTTACTTTAAATTTCCAGTGGGAGTTTTACCTGAGGAGAGAAACGCAAGTGAAATATTTTCAAGAACGACCTTTAAATCTTCTTGGTCTTTTTAAAGTTTTTGAAGGTTTGCCTTTTATTGCAGAAGATGCGTAAGAGGACTGCTTCAGATTTACGAATTTTTTACAATTTTCAATCAATATTTTTGTCGGTTTGGATGTATAAGGGTAAAGTCGAAGAGAAATTTGTGGAACTTTTAGCTTCAGCAATTTGCTACTTGTTGGTATCAAGGTATAGTATATATATTATGTTTATATAGTTATACTATATATAGTATTTTATATTATATATATATATATAATTTATATATTATATATATTATTTTTTATATGTATATTTATATTAGTATTATATATTTTATAATTATATATATATTTATATATATTATATATATTATTATAATATATATTATTTTATATATATATATATATATTTATATTATATTATATATAATATATATGTTTATAATTATGTTAGATGTCACACATTATGACTGACGGATTGTATGTTATTCATGACGGAGTGAATTTGTCATTATTGAATGGAACTGACTAATTTCTAATGTTTATGGTCATGAATGTTTTTGCTCACTTTTCAATTCGCTTTTTGTTTTTTTGCATTTTTTGGCGTTTTTTTTTTTGCGTTTTATTTTGCGAGTTTTTAATTCTCTCTGGATGGAAGAAACAGATTTCTCAAAGGAATTAAACTTGCGAGCTGGGTACTCCAATATCAGAAGTGTCGGCCACAAATTGCGACTTAGAGACACCATTTTTGAACTTAGTTTTAGTAAATTGAATTTGAGGGCTAAGGGTATGGTATGTTATCTGTATGTATTTAGGTGTGTAGGTGTGTGTGTATTTGTGTGTTGTTTGTTGTGTTTCGCACTTGCATTTTTATTGGACACTCAAATCATTTTAAATTTATAGGAGAGGGTTTAATTTACTGTTTTGTAATAATTAATAGCTTATTAATATATAAGTATTATAATTATTATATATATAATATTATTTTATATTATATTTATTATATATTATATATACCTATATATATCTTTTATATATTTAATAATTAATTAATTATAAATAATTTATATATTATATATAATAATGAATTTCATAATAATAAAGATAATTACATTAATTAATTAATATATTAATTATTAATTTAATTCTAATTATTTACATAAGCACATAATTTTTTTTACTTCTTCTGTGGAAGATTTTAAGTAGCAATATGCGAAGAGAGTGTGAGATAATGCGTTGCCAGGAGGTTGTCCAGATAAGAATATAATATATATTGCGGATTACTGAACATGATATTCCTGAATTCGAAAATTTATAGAAAAGTAGATTCATTAATATATATTTTTTTCTTTGTAAGTAGAATGAGGATGCGAAAAACTTTGGATATCTTATTAAACAAATTGACGTGTTAGTCAGGTTGAATTCTCGATACTATCTGAGCTCTCATAAATCTACGCCTATCTAAGTGTGTAAGTGTATTAGAGCTTTATAGGTAGCAAAATGCTTTATTTGGAACAATAATATGCATATAGAGATATTGTGTCTATACATATGACTGGGATAAAGGACCTCTGTTTATTCGCTATGCTAGAGCTAGTGAAATAGATGATATATTTGTGTGGAATGTATGTGCAGTACGCTGATCAAATCCCGATGTGATACGCGAGAGATCGTCTTGTGACATTTTCAATGTCCTCTCGGCATTTTCTTCCGCATTGTCCATTATCATAGGGATTAACTATTTTGGGTTTAAGTTATATAGGTCTGTGACTTTACTTTCTATTAGATTATATACGGCTTATATTCAATCAGTAATTTGGGTTTAACTCTGACACATTTAATATTAAGTCTTGGTGAGCGAGAAGTAATGGTTTTTAGTATGAGAGGATCATATCTCATCAAATCACCATTTATATATTCTTCTACTTTTTTTCTACTCTTCTCATAGCGGATTTAAAAAGGTCTCTTTTAAGTGACTTTTGAAATTCAGAGTTCCTTCTGTACTAAAAATATTAGAAGTAAGCAAATTTTGAAGTTATAGGATTATTTTTTTCACGAAGCCTTTGAGTTCTTGAAACTTATTTTATGTGTGTTTTTTACCCCGATTAATAATTTTCTATCTATGCCTCTTAGAACGTTATTCATTATCAGAAATTTGAAAGGAGGCTTTAGTTTCTTACGTTATATTTATATTGAGAATGACATATGATAATTATTAAGAAGAAAAATGAGGGCCTTTGAGTTTTGAACACTATTTTTCTTATTAGTATGAGGGGAAAAAAGGGATCTAGTTATTTATTTAATGAAATTAGTCATATTTCAAAATTGAGAAAAGTTTGAACTTTATTTTTTTTTTTTATTTATTTTTTTTATTATTTTTTTTTATTAACTATGGGTACTCTATTTATATTACGATAGGAGAAGATAACTGAATTTTGACTTTACTTGTTTTTTTTTTTTTAATATATAATTTTTATTTTTTTTTTTTTTTTTTTTTTTTTTTATATTTTTTTAATATATATATATTTTATTTTATAATTTTATAAATACATATCTACAGGCTATACTATAGTATACTTTTTTTATGTTTCAACCTATGATCTCACCACTGATCATTATTTTTTTTATATATGCTTATTAATGCTTTAATAATGTTATAATCGTGATAGTTGTCTCATAGTTTTGTGAGTTGAATCAATGTAATATTTGGTCTAATTTCACCACTTACAAACTGTTATGCGTGATAATAAACTAGGGAATTTAGTCTATATATTTATATATGAATGTGTGTATACCGTACTATAATTTTATGGAGTATCTTAACTTAAAACACAACAACAAATTGTGACAAATAACTGCAAAGCTTTCAAGGGTGCTTTTATAGACAAACTCCGCATGTGTGCGAGGAGAGATAGGTTCTACTCTTTCCTCTAGCATTAGGAGCATAAAAAAAAAAATAAAGACAATAGTATAATAATTAGATAAGCTAATAAAAAAGATAGTGTGGATAGGGCATTATATTTTGTACCGATGGGTTTTATTTTAGTATTTAACACTTGGGAAGGGATTTAAAACTTCAGAAATTCATAATATGGAACTATTATTTTAAGAAACATATTCAGGAAAAATTATATTTTTTACAGTATATATAATTTAATTTTATATTATAAATTATTATTAATTTTTTATATATATAAATTACTATTTATACATATGATATATATGTTTATATAAGTATATATATATTATATATAGTATATTATATATATATATATATATATATTATAATATATGTAATATATATATATATATATATAATTATATATTATTATTATTATATATATATAGAACAACACACACTAATGACTCATAGTAAATATATATTATTATTATATATAATAATATTATATAATTATATTAATATATATATATATATATTATATTATATATATATATATTATATATATATATTAATTAATTATTATATATTAAATATATGGGACCTTAATATATATAAATTCCCTGTTATATTCACTTTGTATTTATATATATGTCTTTATATGTATATGGGTAAGTAAAAATTATAGATTTTAATTATATCAATTATATTTTTAATGAGCAAATGAAAATATATAAACATTGGCAGAAATTCTAACAATTATATAAATATAAATTAATAAAATTATACATTTATTCAATGAATTAAAAAGGTCTTGGAAATTTTTTGGGGCTATTAGTTGACAATTAAGTAATCAAGATCTTGCGATATATACGATGTCTGGTTCGTGATTGGAGATTGTTATATATAGGTAAAGATAGCGGCAATAAAATGATAATACGATTAATGAAGTTATAAGAATAATATATATTTAATGTTATTTGTCGTTTAATAGAACTTATGAATTAGGCTTTCATCTAGGTTTCAATTTTTTCCCATGAGTATATTAGGTTAGCAATTACTTCTGGTGAGATTTCTTAATTCGCAAATAAACTGTTGTATATATGTCTCCCAAAAAAGTGATGATTGGTCCAATAGTGATATGGTGATTATTATATATTTTTATGTATATTTATATATTATTATAATATATATTATAATATATATTACTAGAGAGGAGAGGAGACGAAAGAGCAGGAGATTGAGTGAGAACTATTCGACCTTATTTGTATTAGCAGGGTACTAGGTAGAGTGGCAGGAGGAGCTTAGATCAGATATTAACATAATATTCTCTACTTTTCTAAAATATATAGGGTCTGTACTTCTGACTGGAGTGATCGCTGGGATTTTAAGTTTACTTTAAAGGTAGTAGCACTGCGCCGCGGAGACTTTGAGTTACTTTGTGTTTATTCTCGTCAAGGTACAGAGGGAAGTAGGGCACGCTATGAAACTGCTTTTGTCTTTTATTTCGAATATATTATATTTTATTATGGAGAATTTAATGGATATTATATCTAGACACGTTACTCGTCCAAGGGCTATCATAGATATTTTATGTAGCTTTTTCTAAACGTGATAGATATCAATTTTTAGATGACGCGCTTAGGGAATAGGTGGAAAATGTGCGCCGCAGATTTAATGGTTATATCCTACATTTACAATCAGGTGGTAATGTAATCATTAATACATTTTGTTTAATTTACTAAATAGGTTTGGAATATCACTCTCATAGGAATAATAGTTATGAATTCATGGAGGTCTATTATTAACAAACTTCATATAAAATATTAACTGTGATTTATAATAGTTTAACTCTCATTTGATATTTTCTATGTATCAAGAGACTTCTCGAATCACATAGTGTGTTGGGTAGGCAGTCGGGCGCACAGACAAAAAGCAGTAACCCTGGCAACCCTATGTAAAAGCCTTCGTGTCGATCGAAGTTCGATGGGTTAGCAAGTTTGAGAGAATGTTTGAGAACTATTATTTCTCCTTGGGCTTATTTTCTTCAGCTCAACGGTTAATTGATGATACACCCCATTTAGGTTATTTGAGGCTCTGTCATAGTGAGTTAGGTAGCGTTGTTTATAATATCTCTTCTATATATTAAACAATGTGAGTTGTGTCCATTTAATATATATAATTATAGAATTCCTACTATTTTTTCGATTTTATACTCATGACATTTTACAGAGAATTACTCCGTGTGTGTATCATTTGATTAGCTATTAAATTATTAGATTAACAGTTTTAGATTCATTAATATATTATTATTTATTTTCGTAAAAATTCTCTATATAATAATGATTATAATATATGAATATAATTAATTATGTACTTAATATAATAATATATATAATTATAATTATTGACTGATTAATAATGATGTCCTCTCATGGATAAATATATTAATCTATATAATAA
Source organism: Trachelipus rathkii (assembly GCA_015478945.1). NCBI lineage: Eukaryota > Metazoa > Arthropoda > Malacostraca > Isopoda > Trachelipodidae > Trachelipus > Trachelipus rathkii. The sequence goes on along the minus strand of JABUQX010028287.1, from coordinate 37,132 downwards.
TATACTAATATTATCGAACAATAATAATAAAAAGAAAAAAAAAGATTATATATTAATTTATTATTAATAATAAATATTATTATATTAATTAATATAATAATAAAAATAAATATAATAATATAATAATATATCATTTAGATATCACATTTCTTTATAGTAATGTAATAATATAAAAATATTTAAGTATATAACATATAATAATATAATATAATTATTATAATACTATATAATATTATTAAATAATTAATAATTAAATAATAATATAATATAATATAATATAATAATTAATATAATAATAATTATCAATTAATTTAATCAATATTAATAATATATAATAATAATTAATATGACTACACGAACATAGTTATATATATTATAATTAATAATATATTAATTTTATATTGTTAATGGATAGTAATAAGGATTTAATTATTATTAAATATAGTTACTATAATATTTAATAAATATTAAATAATAAATAGAATATAATAATAATAATAATTTAATAAATAATAAATATTCTATTATTAATTATATATATATATTATATAATATTAATTATATATAAATATATTAATAATAAATTAATATATATAATATAATATAATTAATAAATAATATATTATTATAATAATAATATTAATAATAATTATAATTTAAATATATATTATATATAAAATTAATAATAATTAATATTTAATATAATTAATATTGGATAATATTTCTTATGGATGCTCACTGGAATTAATAATAACATATATATATAATATATTATAATTTATAAATAGCTAATTAAGATTTATGGTATAATGTAATATGAGGATAGGTGAAATTACTAAATAGTTATTTATATTAAATAAATAATATTATTAGATTACAAGAACACGAAAATTTAATTGAAAATAATTAAAAATATTGACAATAAATATACATAATATATATAAATTTTTTTTCTATATGCATTTAGAAATAAATATATTACTATGATACTAAGTAAATATATGACGATCAAAAAAATAGAAAATGAAGACCGAAATAATAAGGTACCGCTATTGTTCAGTGATTACAGGTATCTAATAAATTAATCATATTTAGATATGAAAATTAGGTACACGTATAAGACCCATCATACACACCATTCTATAGAGAAGAAGCAGATTGATAAGAGAGAAGAGAAGACAAACAGACAAATACGTATGAGACAGTGAAAATGAGACTAAGAGATGATAATGTAGAAGATAAGAGTAGATAATAAATATATATAGAGAGAGTAAAGATAAGAGTAGTAAAGTATATAAATATATAGGTAGAGAATATAAAGATAGGTATAGAAGAGTGGATGAGATGAGGCCGTCCGTGAGTGATAGGGATGATAGAGTAGAAGAGAGAGAAGAGAGATAGAAGAGAGATGAAATGATGGAGAGGAGAATAGGAGAGGTAAAGGATACTTTGGGTTACTTGGAGGGAAATGGAGAAGTTGTAATGATACGGAATTGTCTGTTGAAATTAGAGGCAAAGGTTTGAGCGAATAATAATTGGCAGTTGTGCCGATTATAGATACGAAACTAGAGGAGGGAGAAAGAAAGAACAATAGTTATAGTTAACATTTTTGCAATATGTCAGAAAGTGCATGAGGAATAGGAACCAAAATGATTAGCGCATATTCTAATGAGAAAAAAATTCGTCGTGTAACATAGAATAAAATCTGAATTATATTAGAATTAGTAATATAAACCGAGATTCTATAGTTTGAAAACAACTGCGATTTCTGATGGTAGAATCCAAGAGCAGAGTAGCAAGAATGCAAGCAGACTTAAACCAAAGTTTAGAAGTTTTACAGGAGTGAAAAGAGAATGAAATGTTCACCTCCAGGTCAGAGAAAATCACCTAGGTTATTTGCTTTGCGTTTTGTGATGGACTACTCCCACCAAAGCAATAACCATAAGGGAAATCAAAGAAATACGACCACAAGTTCAAATTTGCCTCATCGATTTATCAAAAACATTTCCCGCTGCAGGCAAGGATCTTTTTAGTTGAAGTTTTGAGGAGATATAATATAATATGCATAGATAAGAAAGTGATCGGAGAAACCTAGAGGAGTAAGGTGTTTAACAGTATATGAAGATGGAATT
>JABUQX010028287.1:5000-15000 GCA_015478945.1 Trachelipus rathkii | reverse complement strand
GCGCTCGCTAGTTAAAATGGCTGAATGTGGAACAAGTTGATATTGAACAAATCTGGGGGCAAATTAAAAGAAAGCAATTGTTAGTAGTGCAAAAGAAGTATGTGTGATGTGCTAAAGTAGGAAGTAAGAATGTTAACAGTGAATGGTGGAATGAAGAGGTGATGCAAGCGGTTAAAAGTAAAAAAAGAAGCGTGGTTGAATGTACTAAAAGCAAATGATGAAGTCTCAAAAGAAAGATGCTTGGAATTATATAAGGAGGAAAAAAGAAATACTAATAGGTGCCTATACTTAGGAAGAAAACAAGAGGAAAGAACAGTTTGTAAGGAGGCAATGAATGAGGACTTTACAAGGAATAGGAAGCCTCTTCCTGGAAGCGAAAGCGCGAAAGGTTAAGAATGGGAATAAGGGAACTTGCTTAGAATAATGAATAGGGCTGGTGCTGATTATTGAATGAAATGGGTGTGAGAGGAGTGTGGAAAGAACACTTCGAAAATCTGCAAAATATTATTAACAGTAATGAAGAGTGATAGTGAATGTGTGTGATGTTTGATGTGCAAGAAGGAATAGGTATTGTGGGGGAGGTTAATAGTAAGGAGGAGGTAATGCGGTAGAGTGAGAAAGTTGAAGAATGGTAAATCTGCAGGTATAGATGGAATTATTTGTGAAATGATCAAGAATAGAGGGAGATGGTGATTGATTCGATTTGGAAGTTGTGTAATAAAGCTTTAATAGGAGAGTATAGTTCCAAGGGATTGCGAGGAGAGCGGTAAATAGTACCCCTTATGATAAGGTAAGGGAGAAAAAGGGAACTGTAGAAATTATTAGTGTAATAAGTTTAATGGTATTGTAGGGAAGGTATCATGCTCGCGTATGTTTGGTCGAAAGAGATGGCGTCGAGTGACCGTGAAGGGACTGATCGGTGAGAAACAGGTGCGTTTAGAGGCGTAGAGATGTGTGGATCAAATCTTTACATTTAAACAAATGATTGAGAAAATGAGGAGAAGAAGAATAAATTGTATTTAGGTTTATGGATTTGCAACAGGCCGTATGATAGAGGTAAAGGGAAGGTTTATGCAGGCCTGTTAAGTAATATATGGTGTTGTCGTAGGCTTCTGAATTGGAATCAAAAAGTATGTATGGACGATAGTGAAGCGTGTGTAAGAATTAAATTGTTGTACAAATGGTGATTGTTTAGGATAATAGCGGAGTAAGATAGGTTGTGTTATGTCTCCTTGGTTATTTAATTTGTATATGGATGGGGTTATGAAAGAATTCGAGGTGGGGATGGCAGGAAATGGTGTTAGAATGGTGGAGAATGGAGATGAGTGGAGGGTGCCCTACTTATTATATGCGGATGATTTGGTTCTGTGTGGCGAATCTGAAGAGAGTTTGAGAGGATTGGTAGAGAGATTTGGCAGGGTGTGTAAAAGGAGGGGCTTAAAAGCAGGGCTGCGGAGCCAGCAAATTTTTTTCCGGCTCCGACTCCGGCTCCGCTCCATCATTTTAAAAATTACCGCTCCGGACTCCGGGCTCCGCCTCCAGCATTTTAAAATTACCCGGCTCCGACTCCGGCTCCGCCTCCAGCATTTTAAAATTGCTCGGCTCCGACTCCGGTTCCGGCTCCGGCATTTTAAGATTGTTCGGCTCCGGCTCCGGCTCCGACCTCTAGTTATAATTCCTTTTCCATTTACAAATATGAAATCATTAATTCTCTGTTACAAAATTTTTATGGCTTGATGAAATTGAATGTTTGTTAACATCTTTATTAACTTAGAATTAAAAACTTAGAAAATATTTTATAGTAAATAAGAATTTTAAGAAATACAGAAAAAGAATAATTCACTTTCTTCCTAAATTTTAATACAATTCCTCTTCGAACGATGAACTGCCTGAACATTTACGTATAATAATTTTACTAAAAAGTTTTTTTATTTTTTTTAAAAACGGAAAAATTATATTATAGTTTCACCTTAAAGTTTAAAATATTTCCTCTTTGAACTATGAGCTGCCTGAACGTATGTAATTTAATTTTATTAAAAACATTTTTTATTTAAAAAAAAAATATAATTCACTTTCTTCCTAAATTTTAAAATAATTTCTTAGCATATGCACCATAAATTTATCCAAAACAATTTTCTTAAAAATAAAACTTCTTCAATAAAATCCTCCTTCAGCGATCTCCTAAGATCCAATTTTATTATTTTTTAAAGCAGAAAATAAGCTCTCAATATTCACTTGACTAGGAGGGAAAGCTGTAATTGTGTAAGCCGCATCTTGAAAAATTTTAGGATAGTAGGGAAATCCTCTTTAATTAACTGTTAATTTTGATTTCCGGTTGATTTTTATTATTTCATCTAATGCCTTGTGGAATTCTAAATTGTATATTTCTAGAGGATTTTTAGGTTAAAGGTCTTTTACTGGAAGATTGTCTTTTTTCAGTCGCTTTTCTGCATGCTCCAATTGGTCAAATTTTACCTCTTCATCTGACAAGATACCACAAGGGAGGATTCCTGAAACTGCTGAACTATCTGACTCCGACCCAGATTTCTCGATAGTATTATTCATCTTAAGTCCTAGTTCACAAAGAACATTCCTAGCTTTTAATATCAGATCTTCGGTTCTGAGGAAGACACTGAACTGTGGACCAACAAAGATGGCCGACAAAAATATTTTGTTTTCAGTTAACATTCTTTCCCTTCTTTCTATTGAATTTATGTAATTTGATAAAATCCATTCTCTATAAAAAAAAAAAAAAAAATTCTGCAGTCAAGACTTCTGATTGAATATTTTTTGAGTGTTTCGATTTGTTCCGACTAACTATCGGAGAGAGAAAGTTCAGGAGTACCGGCAAGCATCATACTAATATGGTCTTTTAGTTGCAAAAGCCTTTCGAGCAATAAGACATGTACTTCTCCATCTTTTCTCTTGATCTAAGATTGAAACTTTTCCAGCTTAACGCTTTAGACCTTCCATTAATATTGGGATTCGCGTTGCTTTTGCTGTTTGTTTCGCCTTGCTTGTAAGATTAACTGCATGAGTATTGCGGAGACAATCACGCGCTGCTAACATAAAGTATGAACTCCACACCTCATGTGTGAAAGGTTAATGTCATCGGAACATAGTTTTATCATGGTTTTATCAAGTTCATTCTGAAAACAACTATTTCTTCTTCGTTTTGACATTCAATAAAATCAATATCACATTTACCAGCTTCCTGTTCCTCATTCTCATTGTCCTTATTTAATTTTTCAATCGTACTGATCATGTTTGATGCGCTATCCGTAACTAAGCTAGATACTTGCCTCTTATTATTTCGAATTCTTTTAAAACGTCAATAACAAGTTCTCGAATATATTAGCTGAAATGGTGCGATTTATTGTATCTCTTACTGCTAACGTTTATTAATATTGTTTTTATCTACGCCCACATATCTAATATAATAGCAAAATAATTTAGCTTTTCCCTTGTGCAAGCATCCATTTTAAATGCAAAGAAGGCGTCCCTTTAAGGAAATTTTTAAGTATTTTTTTGTTTTAACCGCTTCTTCTTAGAACTTGTTTTCGAATAATTTTCCCGACCTAAAAGAACTTCCAGTTTCGAAAGTCATGTTTTCCACATAGTCTTTAAATCATGCTTTGCAAAAAAAATAATTAAAAATTTTCATTTGACATAGACAGAACAAGTTTTTAACAAATGAAAGAAGTATCCACTTTAGTGTGAGTTTTCAAAAATAAAGGTTCATCCTGAACAGCTTTTTCTTCACCTTTCTTTTTAACAATTCCAGCAATGTTTGGATGAGAGCTTTTTAAATGTCGCATTCATTTAAAGGATCCAGTAGAAGTATTGTGCCTTAAGTAACTGGTGGTTTGGTAAACTCTTTAAATCATGATCGAACTGACTGTTTCCCATTAACTGTGCTAACTATTTCATAATTGACAAATGTAAGTACTTTTATCTTCAGAGCGAGTAAAATATTCAAGTACATGAGGTGTTTTAGATTTTTGTTTAGTTGACATGATTTTTCTAAGGATATTAAACTTAATTAATTAAAGTTATCTATAGAAGTACCGAACCTTTTTTATTATTGAATAATAAATATACATAAGCAAATTTCTGAAAAAAGAGAATATATATATATATATATATATATATATATATTAATATATATAAAATTATCTATATATAATATATATATATATATATATATATATAAATATATATATATAATAATATTATATATATATATATATACTCTGCTTAATCAGCAAAAACACTTTTAACTCAATGTCCCAAACTATAGAACTATCTAAGGATTGGAGGTGATCTTCTCAATTAAGATATATATATATGTATATATATATATATATATATATATATATATATATATATATATATATATATATATATATATATATATATATATATATATATTTTATTATATATATATATATATATATATATATTCAAAAAGAATCATCCGATTTGAAAAGAGTTTATTATGAAAACTATTGAACATAGAAATCTGCAATTAAGTTTATGTTACAATACTAAGCATAAATATTTTTCACATACCAAATCAAAGGTGCTCAATATGTTCACCATTGGATGCACGGCATATGTTCGTACAGTAGTCAAACTCGTCCCAATCCTTTATTATTATTATTATTATTATTATTATTATTATTATTATTATTATTATTATTATTATTATTATTATTATTATTATTATTATTATTATTATTATTATTATTATTATTATTATTATTTAGCATGTCTGCATGCGAGTATGTCTGCATCCACTGCTTCCACGGCTGCTGTTATGCGTATCTCAGCAGCTACATTAACCGAACTGAAGATACGCATAACAGCAGCCGTGGAAGCAGTGGATGCAGACATACTCTCATGCAAATAATAATAATAATAATAATAATAATAATAATAATAATAATAATAATAATAATAATAATAATAATAATAATAATAATAATAATAATAATAATAATAATAAAGGATGGGACGAGTTTGACTACTGTACGGACATATGCCGTGCATCCAATGGTGGACATATTGAGCACCTTTGATTTGGTATGTGAAAAATATTTAAACTTAGTATTGTAACATAAACTTAATTGCAGATTTCTATGTTCAATAGTTTTCATAATAAACTCTTTTCAAATCGGATGATTCTTTTTGAAACACCCTGTATATATATATATATATATATATATATATATATATATATATATATATATATATATATATATATATATATATATATATATATATATATATTATATATATATATATATATATATATATATATATATATATTATATATATATATATATATATATATATTATATATATATATATATATATATATATATATATATAATATATATATATATATATATATATATATATATATATATATATAATATATATATATATATATATAAATATATATATATATAAAACCTGTAGTGATAAAATAAATAATTACTTAATTTTGTACGTGCCGGAGCCGGAGTAGAGTCTTTTTTTGCGGCTCCGACTCCGGCTCCGGCTCCAAGTCCCTCGAAAATTTCGCCTCCGACTCCGGCTCCGACTCCAGGCACCCCAAAAATTTCGGCTCCGCTCCGGCTCCGGCTCCAGGCCCCCCAAAGATTTCGGCTCCGGCTCCGGCTCCACCCAAAACCTTGCGGCTCCACGGCTCCGGCTCCTGGCTCCGGCTCCGGTCCGCAAAAGGCCCTGCTTGAAAGTAAACGTGGATAAAGAGTAAGAGGTTATGGTGTGAGTTGAGGACAGTCCTCGGTGTGAAGTTATTTTGGATGGTGAGCAGCTGGAACAAGTGTCTGAGTTTAAATATTTAGGGTATGTGTGGTGAGAAGGGAACGGATGAGGCAGAGTGTATAGGAAAGTTGTGAATGGCAGGGAGGTTGCTGGTGCAAATTAAATCGTGGTGAATGATAAAGGGACTAAGTCTTGAGGTGCTAGGTCTTACATGAGGGTATGTTTTACCTGCTGTTTTTGTATAGTAGTAAGACTTATGGTCTGCGAATAAGAAGTATAGCATCTAAAGTTCAATGTGTTCAGTTATGGACAATCTTAGGGGCTGTGCTAGGTGTGAGAAGAATTGATAAAGTGAGAAATGAACGTATTAGAGAGTAGTGTGGTGTGAAGAAAAGGGTAAATGAGAGAATAAATGAAAGTATGTTGAGATGGTTTGGTCATATGAAAAGGATGGATAATAGTCGGTTGGTTAAGCGGATGGATAGTGGCAGTGTGTTGGAAACCGACCGGCTGGGAGACCGAAGAAAAAGAAGTTGGATTGAGTCAGTAAACGAATGTCTGAAGGAGAGAAATGTGAGTTTGGTAGAGGCGAGAAGAAAGGTGTATAACAGGAGTGAATGGCGGGGATTGTGAGGGTATGGTTGTGGCCCACCTGGGCCCAGGGGGATGAACCCTTACCTTGACGATCTACCATAGTGAGGGACCATCGCTGTCCCATGAAGCCTTAGGGTGGATTTTCTGACTGCGATGAGTTCTCACTAATTATGGTACTGAGGGGGCGGTAAGACTGGGCTTCTTTTCGACTTATGTCATGTTCTTCTACTGCTTTTCTTTTCCGATGCTTGTACAGCACCTTACCCCCAATCTTGGGGCAAAGAGGAAGGTGAAGAAAGAAGAAAGAAAGAATATATATATATATATATATATATATATATATATATATATATATATATATATATATATATATATATATAATATATATATTTATATATATTTATTTATATATATGGGCTATATAATATATATATATATATATATATATATATATATATATATATATATATAAATAATATATATATATATATATTATATATATATAAATATATATAAATAAGAATTAATTTTATATCATAAAACTTATAAGGGTAACAATATAAATAAGAGTTTTAACAACGAAAGTAGTTTCAACGAGAAACTTTCAAAACTCAATTTTTTCACATTCGTGAGATTTAATCATATTTCAATATAAATAAATGTATGGACAATCAATTTTTATTATTTGCAATAATTTCCACCAAGTTTTATGATAAATTTTCAATATAGTTGTTTTATGTAATTACTGATAAATTTTTCTCAATAAGCTACAACCTTTAATGACAAATGATGACGAGAAAGACAAAATTTCCTTTTTACTGACCATGTGTTACACGTAACCTATATTTTTCTTTCAATGTATTAAGGTGGTTTCATAATTTTACAATTTCAACATTAAAACTTTTATTTTTACGTTTTTTAATTACTTTTTTAACTTTTTTAAATTTGCGTTTTACTTACTTTTCTAACTTTTTTTAAATTTGCATTTTCACTTACTTTTATTTCATTCTACCTTTTGGTAATTATCGATTAAAAATGATATCGATTTCAAACCGATATTTTTATTACTACCTCAACGTTTCCTTTTTTGTGTACTGATTTTACTTGAGTTTGTGGAAGTAAACAAAAAAGTAGTCGCATGGTTTTGATTTGCAAAGTGGGTGACAATATAATAATAAATCGTGACACCGAAAAGATAGAATTAGAGATAAAAGAAAAGTAAAAAAAAAAACTATTCAGCTACGATATATTATTATACAAAAACTGGACTAAAAATATCAGAATTAATTAGGACAAATGAAGATGCGGGTTTTGAATCGTGAAAATGTGAGTAATGTTAATAATAATTTGCAGTGGAAACAAATATACCAACAAAACGTGGGCTATTTTCAGATACAATTCAAAACCTGATTTAAGGTACATAAAATAAGGACGAAGGAATATTGATGAAAGACTTGTGGGTCCAAGAAGGATTTTGATCTTTTCGTACAAAAAGGAATCAAAGACCTAGAGACTAAGCCTTTCACCAACACTCCCACTCCAACAGAAATTAATCTAGACAAAACCAGGCCTTTTTCTAATATATCTGAAAAAATGGGAAGAAGGGTAGTGATAACACTATTAAACGAAAGGGGAAACCTAAAAGTCCAGAAGACCATTTTTTTATACAAAATCTATACAAGAAAAAAAATAACACTTGTCGGAAGGAAAGTTATATTTTACCCTTTCAGTACCAATAAAAAAAAAGTTGTACCGAAAGCCTGCCCTTAAGGTGACATTCACTGATACAGAGTGATATGTCCTAAGAGAAGGGAAGTGGAAATCATCAGAGGGACAATTTCCGTCAAAATTAATTAATTACGCTATTGCTGCATTTTAAAACTGATTCGGACGTTGGAGCTTTGGAACGCAAGTAAAGTGTATGAAAGCTCATATTAGCAGCAAGATTATCAAAAGAGTGAGCTCTGCGAGCCAACGTGACTCTTTATACTAACGAGAAAACTTTCGATGCGGTTGACAACAGTAATTTCAGTATAAAACCTTAATTTAATAATTAACTTTATATTTACAAATTTATATTATTTTATAACAAAATTAAATTATTTATAATACATAAATACGACATTGAATAAAATGATGTAGTTTGTTCGTAAAAACAATTGAAAGTTCACAATAGTTTCTAGTAAGAATCATTTGTTTAAAACATGATGTTACTTTATCTCATAAGGAATTAAATGATAATTTTTTCTAATTACTAGCAATAAATGTTGTTATAAACTATATTTATAAAGAATCAGAATGAAAACCTGATTAATTGATACCAATATCAAGGTTGTAGATCAAGTAAAAGAATCAAAATTTTACGATTTCTGAAATCAAAAATGGGAGGTCAAAGGATGACCCGAAAATGACCTTTTCGTTCAGAAGAGTCAATGAAACGTTTACAGGTTGAAAATTGATATGTCAATGTCAATTTAATGTTTTATTCCCTTTTGAAACTTTGAAAGAATCGAAGGGCTCCGAGTGAGAGGAAAACTTTCAAATAGGCGAGCTAACTTCAAATTGGAAGCCTAATTTTAGGAGTCATTTATTATATTCATAAAATAAAAAATATAATATAGATTACTTTAAAACTTTTATAGAATATAGCTCAATATGTCTAGCACAACTGAGGAAAAAATGAGACTTTAAAACTTTGGCAAAGAGAAGATATATATTAACCGGTTAAATGTACCAGTTTTTGTTTCTCAATTTTGAAGCAGATTTAATTGTTTCATCTGCGTATAATATATAATATATATATATATATATCATATATATATATATATATATATATATATATATATATATATATATATATAATATATATATATATATATATATAGTATATATATATATATAATATATATTATATATATATATATATATATATATATATATATATATATATAATACTATATGATATATATACTATATATATATATAATATATATATATATATATATAATATAATTATATATTATATTATATATATATATAATATATATATATATATCATAATATTATATATATAATATATACTATATATATAATATATACCTTTCTGATACTAATACTAATATTATATATATATACTAATATATTACATACATATTACCGCATATACCTACTACGTACAATATTATTAGAGTCATCCTATAATTATATATATATATTATCACTATATATAATATATATATATATATATATATATATATATTATATATATAAATATATATATATACATATTATATATAGATAAAGTTACCTAACGCCCACACGGAACGGGAAGCTCGGATCAAAAAAAAATTTCACAGGTAGCCTCTATGATACATAAATAGACATTTTAGGGCGAAAATGAAAAAAAAAAAAAAAAAAAAAAAAAAAAAAAAAAAAACAATCAATCTCAAAAACTTACAATAGCGTACAGCGAAAGAAGGAAATACATTATTGGAATCCTGGTAAAATTTTAGGAAGGAAAATTAAATTAAAGGAATACCCCAAGGGTTTATTACCGCACCCGATGGCAGGAAGTCGGGCGTCTCTCGCCCTTCCGCCGGGAACTTACGGTAGG
>JABUQX010028286.1:25000-26325 GCA_015478945.1 Trachelipus rathkii | reverse complement strand
AAAACACTCAAAATCAATTCTAACGCAAATCTCTTAGGCGAACGCAGACGTTAGCTTTAAAGAGAAGAAGATTAAATACAGTAGTGAAAACAGATGATGGTAGAATATTGCACTAAAAAAAGATGACTGAAAAAATGCAAACCCCACAACGAGCAAACTTGGAGTTTCCAATATTTACACAAAATTAATGCAAGGTTGTTTTGAGGTAACGCAATGATGGTGGAATGCGAAAGGTCAGCTTCCTCGAGTACCTGCCGGTGTAGTATCTATAGAAACGAGATAATGCGCCAACCTCACATCGCTGAGTTTGAAAGTAGGGAATAATTTATTAGTCTTTGAGCTTTAGACTCAACATTATCCAAAAGAAAGGTAGAATCAGAACCTCCCAAATTGTGGGAAATATACTTCACACAATAAAGGTTAAGACCCTTTTATAACTGGAGTAACAGGGTGGAGGAAGGAAATTGCAACATACTGAAAGGAACATCTTGATTCTTTGAGATCGCCTTAGAAATCGGTTAGGTATGATATGATATGTTATATTAAATGTTTGATATGATATGATATGATATAGAAATGGTATAGGTATGATATGATATGATATGATATGATATGATATGATATGATATGATATGATATGATATGATATGAAATGATATGATGATACCAAAGTATGTTCACCCCAAGAAAGTTTATATTGTTCACAGTTGAGAGAAGAACCGTCAAAGGAGACAGGAAAGTTGGGAGATGTATTTGAGATGTAGATTTGAAGTCGAGTTCTTTAATAGTCGAGTTTCACAAAGTTGAGGCATTCACACAGAAAAATCTTATACAGATTGGCAAGAATAGAATCTGAAAGCTAAAATCGAGAAACAACTCTTGATGCAAAAGAGGGAGCAAATTTGAAATGAGCTAAAGAATAGAGCTTTGAATCGTCAGCATAAGAATGAATAGAGGTAGAAGTGCAGCTAAGAAAATCGTTGATGAAAGTAAGTAAAGTTGGAGATAGTATTGAACCTTGAGGAACACTACAATTAACAGGAAAGGAGGAAGAGATGTCTCAATCAATAAGTGCCGATATGGAATGATCTGAGAGAAAGCTAAATATGAGCGAGCAAAGAGGAGGAGGCAACCCAAATTAAGGGAGTTTAGACTACAGTGATGCATGCCATATTAGGTCAAAAACTTTCGATATATCAAGCGCCAACACACAAAACTCTCCATAGTCCTTAAGAGCAGACCATAAATTAGAAAGATAGGTAAATATGTCAACAGTTAACCGCAAGAGTTGAAAGTTAAACTTATGATATGAGGGAAGGGAATGA
>JABUQX010028286.1:12500-20000 GCA_015478945.1 Trachelipus rathkii | reverse complement strand
GTTAAGTAGAATAGAAACCAAATAATCACTGGACAAGAAAATTTGACTTTTTGTCTGTTAAATGAGTAAAAATGAGTATTTCTTATGGAGTTTTGTGCGCTGATTCCGAATTTGCATATCATTTTGTTGTAACGGGCAGGGTTTTTTTGTAATACGATAATTAAAAATTTAATATTGGTATAAAATGAGAAGCTTTAGTTAATTTACTCACCTTTATACTTCTGCAATTTAAAATGTAGATTTTGAAGATTTTCTACTGTAGTTTGCTTGAAGAACATCACTTTTAAGTCTCCAACAATAGTCTGCAAGCATATTTGGATTCCAATTTCCCTGATAACATTTTTCGATAGTTGAAATACCTTGGTGGAATCGCTCACCATGTTCATCGCTTATAGAGCGCCTAGATTGCAGTTTAGAAAAAGTTCATGTGGTGAAATGAAGGAATTGTAATTTTAGGGACCATGTTAAATCCCATTGCTTTATAATTTTCGAGGGAGTTCTTAAACTTGTTATTAAAGTTGTCGGCCTTAAATTACCTAGAACCCAGTTTATGACTTTTAAAGGATCTTCCCATTGCAGGTTTTTCAATATTATTCAAGCTTTTCATCAAAGTGATGGTCCTTCAATAGCTCCCTTATTTGTGGGCCAACAAATATCCCTCTTAGAATTTAGCCTCCTGATCCCTAGGGAATTTTCTTATTTACGTATAGGAACCCTGGACCACTTTTTTCCACATCGCTTTTACAAATTTTTCATTAACCTGAGTTTCATGTGCAAAGGAGGAAGATATACGAGTTCAGGTTTCACAAGTATTTGAAAAATTACATTTTTATTTCCAGGTATTAGATTTCTTTTAGGCCATTGCTTCTTGACAAAATGATTTTTGCGATCTCTGCTATCCCACTCGCATAGGAAACAACAAAATTTAGTATATCCTTGTTGGAGACCTAACAAAAGTGCTATAACTTTTAAATCGCCGCATATATTCCATGAATGATATTCGCATCGTATTTCCGATAACAAAATTTTCATGTTGTCGTAGGTCTCTTTCATTTGGGCTCCATAGGCAATAGGAGTCGATGGTTTCACATTTCCATTATGAAGAAGCACTGCTTTTAAACTGAGTTCAGAAGAATCTATAAACAATCTCCATTCCTTAGGATCATGACAGTCTCCTAATTCTCTCATTAATGAATCAACATCAGTACAATACAATAAATTGCCGTCTACCGAGAAAAAGCATCGGAATTCTTCTTCGCGTCGCCGATAAAAGGAAATTGTAGTTCCCTTCTCAAGGAGATTCCAACCCCTTTAATCTAGATGCCAATAGTTCTGCCTGTTTCTTTGATAATGATAGATCGCGAACTAGATCATTGAGTTCATGCTGATTAATTCTATGAGGTTCTGTTGACATTCCATCATAATCAAGGTCTTCAAAGTCGTCATTTTCTGAACGTAATTGTAAATCTTCTTCGCCGGAGTTTTCTGACAGGAGATTCACATTTTCAGGTGGTGCAGGGATGGGAAGCTCTTCGCTGTGAGGAACAGGCCTAATAGCCGAAGGTAGGTATGGATGGTCTTCTTGGTCTTGATTGTTATTCCAGCAATTTTTGTAATGCAAAAATAACAGTCCATTGCGTGATCCTTTGGTTCCCTCCATACCATTGGAATTGCAAATGGCACATGTCTGGAGTGTCCGTTAAGCCAACCACAAAGTAATGTTACACAAGACGCACAGCAAATATGAGGTGCCCAAGATTTATTTTGATCACCAAGCTTAATTTCAAAATAAAGTTTATATGCTTTTTTTTATTAAGGGAGTAATATTCCTCATTTGGGACTTCAACGTTACCTCACCACAAATGTAACAAAATTTGTTTGGATCATTTTTACAATTTCGTGGCATTTTAATTAAGGTATCTGATCTGTAAGTGAAATTAAACAATTTGAACGTGTATATATATATATATATATATATATATATATATATTATATTATAACTATATTATATTATATATATATATATTATATATATATATATATATATATATATATATATATATTATATATATATATATATATATATATATATAAATATATATATATTATATGTAATATTTATATATATAATATATATATATATATATATATATATATATATATATATATATATATATATATATAATATATATATATATATATATATATATATATATATATATATATATATATATATATATATATTATTTGAGATAATCTACTTTTCATCGTAATTTTTATGTATTAATATTTTCCAACCCTTTGGCAAGAAGCAAAACAGTTTTTTAAAAATGGATTTATTACTTTATAGTACACTTACACAATTCAAAATTAAAACAAAGTTAAAAATATTCTGTTTTCCATGAGTTATGGTATGAAAAATTAAAATAAAACCGGCAGAAGACCTTTCGCTTCGTTGGAAGCCTCTTCAGCTGCCTATGTTTACCATACCGACTCTGGAAAAAGACTGCTATTTATAATTTGATGAATCCGGTGCTAGTTTTTCATCTTTTAATGGATGATGACATGGGCAAGGTTTGAGGTGTTTTAATTTTGAAATTGTGCAAGTGTACTATAAAAAAATAAATCCATTTAAAAAAAACTGTTTTGTCTTCTTGCCAAAGGGTTGGAAAATATATATATATATATATATATATATATATATATATATATATATATATATTATATATAACTACACTAATATATATATATATATATATATATATATATATATAATATATATAAGTATATAATGTATATATATATTTATATAATATATATATATATATATATTATATATATATATTAAAGTATATATATTACTATATTTATATATATATCATATATATATATATATATATATATATATATATATATATAAAATCAACAATATGTTAATATCACACACTTCACATTCAACGTCCAGATACAAACTGAAGGCAAATGACTCATGAAAAACGTCGGACCGAGGTTTATTTTTATCGAGTTCTCTAAACATGTTTTATCATGTTTGGCGTTTATTTTATCTATTTTTTGGTTCCTACTTATTATACGCTTTATATTGCTGCCGATCACCTTTTTTTCATAAAATCGCAAGAAAATAGAGTTAAACAAAACAAGACATTTTACACTCTGTGAATTATATTGTTAGTTTATGAAATATGTAGAATTACAAAAAACTAAGCCGGTTGTGCAAATTTTAAGGTTATATTCGTTTTCAGCGTACCGAAATACATAAGAAACAGTTCATGATATCCATTTTACAAACAAAATTTCTGTTGTCCACTGTAATCAGCGTACAATAAACAGGCCAGCTGTCACTCTCTTCCATTCTCCATTTGTCTAAAACCTTTCCCTACCACCTCTACCTCTAATTCTTTCATCACCCCATCCGCATATAAATTAAAAAGCCAAAGATACATAACACATAAGTGCCTCACTCCACTATTAAAATTACAACCACATATCCTTTCACTCTATTCATTCTTACACGCACTTTTACTATCGACATACATACTTTTGATTTGCATTCCTAAGTCTACCACCAACCCAATATACTAATAAAGCCACTACAGAGAAATTTCTATTATTCAAACCACCGGTTGATTTATTAGTTTCATTAATAACTGGAAAATTTATTCTCTCTTATTTTTCTTTAATCATTTGTTTAATGTGAAGATTTGATCTACACGACATCTACCACTTCTAAAATTGTTCTTCGCCAATCAGTTTCTCAGTCACTGAAGAACGATCTTTCGAAAAAATTCGAGCAATATCTTCCCTACAATACTTAGTAAACAAATTCCCCTAAAGTTCTACAGTTCTTCGTATCTCCCTTGGCGCTAATATAACGGTATATCACTGGCTCTTTTCCAATCAATCGGAACTATACCCTCCTTTTAAGCTTTTTTTTATATTTTACAGAATTATCAACCACTCAACGGTCTGGCTTCTTTTTTAGGGAGGGGCTGAAATTAAAGTATAAATAAAACTACACCCAAGCCAAAACCTTTCGCAAACCTTCTTTGGAGACGACGTACCTTTAAAGAGGAGGAAGGATTTAAATACAATGGCAAGGATTTCACAGAAAAAGAAGTGGCATATTTAACTAGTTGGCCACCCACAAGAACCGAAGTTCTGGGGTTTTTCAGTACATCACACAAAAGTTAATACCAGAGAAAGACAACCACTGTGGCTACGTGAGCGGACCGCAAAGGAGGTGGGAATGTGAGAAGGTCAACTCCCCGAGCATCTGCCTTGTTGTACCCTATTAGAAAGAGATTAGTGTAACCCACGGGTCAGGTCACAGAGACAGAGAGTCAAGAGAGTTTGAAGTAGGGGAACAGTTTATTAGTCTCCTAGCTTTATTCAATCCTATCCAATAGAAGGGTGGAACCGGAGCCTCCCAAATATCGAGAACAGTAACTCCAAATAGGGCAAATAAGGCCCGGTATAATAAACTGGAGTACGCTGTGCAGACATGAGAAGAACTGAGCATAACCTGCTAGCTGAAACATTCCAGCTTCTTGGGCCAACCTTTAGCAAAGCTGGGTATGAGATTTCTTAGAACAATTTTTTGTATTGCTTAGGCGAAAGAATGTTGTAACTGTTGCGGGACACAGGTGAGACGATAAGAGCACAAGCCAAAGGAAAAGTAGGAAAGTGTTGGGAGGTGCTTGTTTGGAGGAGATGGAATAAAGTTGAGTTTGTTCAAAGAGTTGAATTTCACAATGTTGCTGCGTGGCCCCATGGAAAAGTCCATTATGCAAGAATAGAAATCCGAAAGCTGAAAACGAGGAAATCTAGACGCAAAGGCAGGGTGCAAGACAAATTGAAATGAGTGGAAGGAATGGAAAGTTGAGTCGATCGAGCATAAGGTGAACAGAGTTAAGTTACAGGCTGAGGGAAAGCTGCAAAAGTAATATAGAAGTTGGAGGAATAGAGAGCAGAACCCTGGAGGAAAACCAACATGAACAGGAAAGGGAGGAAGAAGATCTCTCCATGCAACAAGAGCTGGAACAATGGAAGCGATGAGAAGTTGAAAGAACTAAAAGATGTACAGTAGAGAGTCAGGGAAGAATAACCCAAAGAAAGGGAGCTAGAGACAGGATTGTGGAGTTCGAATTCGGAGTTGTCGGAGTCGGGAGTCGGGTAATGCTTTGAAGGAGAGAGGAGTCGGAGTTGGAGGTCGGAGTCGAGTCGAGGAGTCAGAAGCTCAAGAGTGGCGAGTCGGTGAATTCTTTGAAAAAGGGTGGAGTCGTAAGTCGGAAGTCGGAGTGGAAGTCAGTAACTTCTCACGTTAGTAGAGTTGGGTTAGAAAATTCTGTACACCTGACAATGTTGTGAAATGTGTACTCTGTGAGTGGACTTTTAATCACTTCATACAAGTTCACTGCCAAATTTAATTGCAGAACTTCAAAGTTTTTTAACCTGCTATCTTATGTTTCACATTTGGATTAGTATTCTAATAACATTCAACCTTCAACCTTAGTACTATCTTAATATTTAAGATTCTGGAAGTAATATAAAGGACTCCATTGGTACGAGAGGGATAATTTCTGCCGCATTGTAGGAATGATAATTCTAATCTAAAGCCTGCTGTTATGTTTATGCATAGTCTAACTAAGCAAGCTTACTGAAGATTCACAACAAAAGGCTAAAATTGCTGCACTTTTCACCGGTGGCGCGATATGTAATTAAAGGGGTTGTTAATAGAAGTTCAAGGAAAAAAGGATACATCTGAACATATTGCAAGTGATGAACTACAGCTAGCCCCATTACTACCTTCTCAAGTCAATTCTCAGAAACCCTCAAGAAGATGGTATGAAAAGCTTCTAGGATATTGAAGAGCTTTTCGAGAAGCGTCGACGGTTCAATCAAAAAAGTCAAGACCCTTTCTCAATTATGTACCCCAATAATGATTCCAGAAAGCTTGATAATCTAGTCTTTTTGAAGAATATTGGAAAATTTCCTTTCATACTGATATGATTTCGAAGCTTAAATTTAGAAAAGGCAATGAAAAGTATCCAGACATTGTACAAGAAGCTGCAATTGGCCGTTACTGGCTCTAACCTCCAGCGGCCAGAGTTAGCGTTATGAGCGCTTATCTTTTATTGCTCTTCGTATTATAATATAACAGACTCTACAGAGGAAAAATAAAGACACCCCCTGCAGATCCTCATTCTAAGTTTTAAGAACAATTCTTTTCACCATGAGTAGATGATACTAGTATGTAAGTTCAATGTAACTAAGATGTAGCAGTTTAATATAACTATATATAATATAATATATATATATACTATATATAATATATATATATAATCTATATATATATATATATATATAATATATATATATTATATATATAATATATATACTATAACCTTATGGTTACCCTATTCAGCTCCGCAAGCAAAAGTGCTATTGGAGGATATCAGAGTTCTGAATCTTCAAACGGAGGGTGCAAGAAAAGTACGAGGTTTTAGTCAATTAATTATAAAAATGAAAAATAGAAATAAAACATATAATGATTAGAACCACAAATACCAATTATTATATCCCTTTCCTAACTACTCACTAGAATCCTATCAAACACATACACTATACAGAGATAAAATTCAATTAAATATTACAAGCAAAATCCCACGGAATAATATGGGTAATATTCACAAAACTCCACCCAATGTTTCCATTAACCGTAAATAACCACACCGGTCACAAAAATAAATGTTTTGCCAATGTTTATAAAGAACGTATTACCAAATACCTTAGGTTAATTTGTGAACGTAATTTTTATTTAGTGCCAGATCCTGGTTGGTCCCCAACTCCCGTCGTTTGTGAAACCTCCCAATTAAGGTGTTCCTTGGTAAATACTTAACCGACGAATCCTCCTAGTGGATATTGAGTGTTCAGAAAACACCCTCCAATTGTGGTGGCCAGTGAAACGCCAAAGACCTGTCATAAGCCGTTTAATGAATGGGCTAGCACAAGCACCGCACTGGTGGCTAGGACTCCTGCTGGATAGATGTCAAATTATGTCCCACCGGGACACTTCATTTTGGGTTATATGACCTCCGTTTAGTTAGTCGCACCAGCTTCATGAACTCTTCGCACTATTAACGTCCTTTCCTGAATATTGGGAGTTATTCCCCGTATCAAATTCCCACAATAGCCCTTTTTGGTTGGTATTAATTCCTGACCTCACACCGGGTCTCCGGACTAGTTCCTTAAAAAAAAAAACCAGAAATATCCCATATCAATATATATATATATATATTATATATATATATATATATATTATATATATATAATATAATATATATTATATATATATTATATATATATATTATATATAATATATATATAATATATATATATATATCGGTTAATATTTCAGAAGTGGAAAATGTAAAAATTAATAAGAATATAATAATAATAATAAATAATTAATAATCATAATGT
>JABUQX010028286.1:0-5000 GCA_015478945.1 Trachelipus rathkii | reverse complement strand
TAAGAAGTATCTAGTGATGTTCTATTAGTGTTCTATGAGTATTCTATGAGTGCCAGGTGAGTGCCAGGTGAGTGCCAATGAGTGCCAATGAGTGCCAAGTGAGTGATAAAGTAAGTGCCAAGTGAGTGTCACATAGTGCCAGCTGAGTGCCACATAGTGCCAAATGAGTGACACTTTTTCAAGCTTTTCTAGCTCCCCTGAGCCTAGAATAACCCTAATATGGGTGTCTACCCTAGGTTATAAGGGGTATTGTTATGGGAGTCGAGTTGGTGTATATTACAAGGTTGCTAGTTGCTTCCTACTATGTAGTTAGTATTTTTCTAACACTTATTAGCACGACAGAATATATATCTAAAGAGTTACAACACATTTGAGACAGTGAACGCAAACGTTTCCGGAGGCCGCGTCCGCATTGGAAAACGCGCGTGGTGGCCGGCAGGCGCAAATATTACCCTGCCGCCGCGTGCGCCCGCCAGCGCAATATTTCCGCGTAACCGCCGCCGCGTGCGTCCCAGACGCCAATATTTCCGGCGCATAACAATAGATATGTTGCAATGGAATACAAGAAATTTCTTTTCAAATTATACTATGAGTCATTCATTTTTTACTACAATTGTACGAGATTTTATTAAAACATTTAAAACTTTTTTTTTTACCATACCATATGAGTTAAATCAGTAAATCAATAGAGGTTGTTATTAACCTAACACCGGGATTAGTATGCTTTTGTTTTACTGCTTTACTGCTTTAACTCATGTTTTACTGCTTTAACTCATATGTTTTACTGCTTTAACCATATATTTATTAACATTGACATACCTAAAGCAGTAAATCAGTAAATCAATAGAGGTGTTACCTAACACCTAGGGGATTAGTATGCTTTTGTTTTACTGCTTTACTGCTTTAACTCATGTTTTACTGCTTTAACTCATGTTTTACTTGGCTTTAACTCATATGTTTTACTGCTTTACTCATATATTTATTAACATTCACATACCTAAAGCAGTAAATCAGTAAAATCAATAAATCGGTGTTGTTACCTAACACCCAAGGGATTAGTATGCACTTTTGTTTTACTGCTTTACCTGCTATAACTCACTGCTTTACTGCTTTTTAACTTTCTGCTTTACTGCTTTAACTCTCTGCTTTACTGCTTTAACTCTCTGCTTTACTGCTTTAACTCTCTGCTTTACTGTTTTAACTCATTGCTTTACTGTTTTAACTCATATATTTATTAACATTATGTTTTCTTTTATATTTTTTTATTTTGTTTTAATACTTTTTATTTATTATTATTTTTGTTTTAATACTTTTTTTATTTTTAAATTGTAATGTAAGAATAAAAACACACAGAGTCTGATATATAATCATTTTATTTTAATAAATTTGTACCGAAATTTTATTAAACATAAAATAAAATATATATATATATATATTAATATATATATTATATATATATAATATATATATAATATATATATATATATATATATATATATATATATATATATATATATATATACTATATATATATATATATATATATATTAATATTATATATAATATATATTATATATATATATATATATATATATATTTATATATATACCATATATATATATAAGTTTTAAGGGAAGTAAAATCGCGTTTTTTCATTTTAAAGCATTTTTTACAATAATTAAAAACTATAAAATCATTGACATACAAAAATTTTTAAGCATCAAAAATATTTTAACAAGTTTTAAAAACATACATTATTATAAAAGCATATATGAAATAATACAGTCAGACACCACACAAATTAGAATATAAGGGTTTGAACAGGGTAAGACATAGTTTTTTACACCCAACTTACATTATTATATTTTAAAAATAAGGTGATATAATAATTATTCAATATAAATTTAAAGTTCAAAGAATCAATTATGGGAACAGTATCGTTTTTTGCTTTATAAACGGAAATCCAATGTCCGGTTGAGGTGATGTGACGAGGAAATGTATTGAATATGAAGGGCAGGTATCCTTCTCCAACTTTACAAAGGTTTATTTCGTTAATAGCAAACACTCCTAAAAAGGGCGAGGTTCATTTTTTAACACCGATTGTATTTCCTCTTCATTCATCTTAATAATTCAAAAAGTACGTTGCGTACTCTGTCAATTTCAATGAGTTGAGGATGTTTCAAGATAGACCATACAGTGATGGGTCGGAATGTAGACTTGATCCACAAAGAGAGAGCTTAGTCCTAAAGGTACCCTTTCCAAAACGTTTTAAATGATAGGCGTTACAAGCTGACAGGTCTGCGTAGAGATCATGGCGTATAAATTACTAATTACTTTGCGTATTCTTCAAGATTTAAGCCTGTCCCACTATCATTAAATGATACAGTATTGGCTATTAAGGTCCGACAAAGGTCGAAGTACAGAGAGATAGTCCCTCCGTTGTATAACATTCATAATCACGTCTGAGGAGGCCCATTCACATTAAACTGATACCCCTAATGTCAAAAGGTGTGAATTTAATAGGCGACTTTTTATAATTCCTGGAGTAGGCTTCATGTTCCACAATACCTATTATTACTTTCTGGGTAATTTCCTTCAACAATGTTTAGGGATATTGATACTCGATAATCCTTGGAGTGAAATTAAATATCTTGGTTTCACTTCTTAATGTTTTGGGTACTTGGCTGTAGTGATTCAAAAGCGAATTTCAATTCAAATGCCGGCCTGTGGTGATAATTTCACTTTTTCTTTAACATAGGATAAGCCTCCCGTCCTTTTTGAAAACAGGTTCGGGAACAATACAGCTGTAGCAAGTAGGCCTTACTTTTTATTTTAAGAGGCAAATTTAGGATTTGACCGTAGATAAAATGATTCTAAGTGATCCTACTAATGGTAAAGAATGAGCCTTTTCTGAGAGAAGATATCCGCATTAATCGACCGTTAAAATTCAATAAGTTATTATTTATGACTTTAGCTGCTTATCTATATGTGCAGCTTCATCTTTTGAAACTATAAAAACCACAGGATTGGAGATGAGATTGTTTTAGCATTCGTCTGAATAATTTTAACAAATGTTCTATATAAGTTCTATAAGGATAATTAGCCGCTGATGCACTTAGTGAAGTTCCGTTAGTTAAGATAGACTTCAACCTGTGTGAAACATGTATACAGGAAATTTGACTCTGTATTTACTATATGGTCATCACCCGAAGGAAGATCTGTACCATCAGGTTTTGTCAATTTCGTTTTTACATATAAAAACAATTAGAGGGATCTAGGTTAACTGATCAGAAGTGCCTTGAATATTGAACTCTAGAGGAACATCTGATTGGTAATTGAAATGTATAGGATTAAATACTGATAAGTTGGAGTCGCTTTACGCTATTCTGTGTAGGGTTCATGGAGAAGAGAATCCAATTCACTCTTACAAACAACAATCAGGACTAGAAGGATGAAGGAAATGCATCTTGCATGTGCGAACTCTGGTCGTATAATGAACATTTTCATGAAAAACCTTACTTATATACACACCCGTATAAAAGTTATCAGGTAGTAATTAAATAGCAAATACATCAATACATTTTTTCTTTAGAGGTTTTTTTCCGCTTAGCCTTTTTCTTTATGACAATCTTCTTGGTCCCTCGTCTGCGTTTCAATGATAACTTTGCATCCTCACCGCTAGCGATATCATGCAATGTTTCTATACCAGTCTTTACAGCTTTTTTACCTAAATAGGTCCCGCTGCGTTTCAAAAGAGGCATTGCACCTCTCAAGAGCCGGGCAAAAAATCCAGATACGCCATACCCACGCTGTAATCTTGAGCCAACGAAGTACCTCTCAACCCTCATTTTTACAGGAGTAATCTTTTCTTATACTTCTTTACACTGTGAAGAGTATGTTAGGAATGAAAAAATATATCTCCTACACCTCTTATATATATTCCATTATGCTGTAATTACTGGATCTGTTTCTTTCTAATATATGAACTTTGCATAACAATGCGCCGTATGTAAAAGGGGAAGGGATTTCCTTCTACATCTTTTATATGCACGGTACAGAGTCGAAATTTGATCTATTCAGAGGCAGATAATGAATTAGGGAATGTTATAACTTTACTCTCTTTGGAAAATATACTACTCTTTATAAAGGAGCTTTTAGTATTACCTACATATTGATGATCAATTATTTTGTATATACATAAGCCATACCTGGGTGGTTGAGCATCTCGGATGGGGGGGTACATGTATAATGCAGTATTCGGTCTGCGTCGTCTTTTTGTTCATGCCAGTCAAGGGTTTATTCTCCACAGATAGTATAACCCTCTTCAGCAAGTAGGGATATCATGAAGTATTTCCAGCTCAGCATCACGTTTACGAATATGTTTACGCTGCCATGGTGAACGTCTGAGAAAAAACATATCACGGTCTCGCAGGTTTACACTTACTTTTGATCTTAAAGATATTATTACTTTATCTTCATAGGTACGCATTTCAGTTTTGAATACCAGATCCTTACACATAATACTCATATCAAAGAGAACGTTTAAATGACTGAAAATAGCAGGAACCGATTTAAAATATGACCTTCGCAAAGTAAATTCTTCAAAGAAGTATTCTTTTGTACCAATCGTGGACCTAGGCTGATCACGAGTATCTTTCACTTGTAATATAGTTTCAACACATTTCTAAGCACTTCTGTACTACGCAACATCCAGAATAGAATTGTGAGGTAAATTTTCTATGTCCGTATTTAATATAATTTCACATAATCCTACTTCGTATGCCTCTCTTTCAAGTTGAATAGGATTCATTAACACAGTTGTAAATCCGAGAGTTTATTATCAGGATGTAATCCAAGGAGGCTGAAAGACGGAGAGTTTATATACCAGTGATCTACATCTCCATGATTGTATGGCAACTGGATTAATAATTTCTAACTTCCACTTGGCTTTTATATATAGTGTTAAACTTAGCAGGGTATCCCTTCCATTTCACCAAATA
>JABUQX010028285.1:32500-36290 GCA_015478945.1 Trachelipus rathkii | reverse complement strand
TTAATGAAATGTTCCATTTATTCAGCATTTCCTTAAACACTGTTCCAAGATAATCCCCTGTATGACGTTCTGAAAGAGGTTGTGCACCAAGTACAAAGTGCTGCCTTTGAAAATTGTCGTTAATTGCATGACAAGTGAGTGATAAAAGAGAGACTCCAGAGGTGGTGTCAGACCACTCATCAATGGTAAATGATATTTTACATGTCTCAGCTAGGGAAGATACAATTGATGATATTTTATCTTCTACCGATGAATAGATTTCTTCACAAATCAAGTCTCTGTAAAAGTTTCTTTGTTTTAAAACATACTGTGGCGAAGCTTTTTTCATCAATCTTTGAAAGCCAGTATCCTCTACATGACTAAAGGGCAAATCGTCTAAAACAATCATTTCAGCAATACTATAATCCAGTGACTTTGTTTTTTTATCAAATTTATCCCACTTTTTTAACTTGTCGAAACTGCTCATGATAGTTTCCTGCCTAGTTTTTTTCTCAACAATTACTACTGAAGATGATGATGCTTCTAGTTGCGGCTCAGTTTGAGGGCACTTAACTTTTTCTCTCTCTTGAGTCTTTTTATAAATTTCTGAGTGTCTATATTGCAAATGGGTGCGCAAGTTACTAGTTCCTCGGCCTCTACGGGAGAGTTTAATCTGACAGATTTTACATTGCGCTTGTTCCTTAGAAACATCCTCGAAAAATTCCCACACTTCACTTTTTTTAGGAGCCATAAGGAATTTTATATTTCTATTATTTAAATAATGAGATATTTATTATTTAAGAATGAGATATCGTACGTCTGGCATCGTCATTTTCCTGCTCTATTCATTATATATATATATATATATATATATATATATATATATAGCAGTATATATATATATATATATATATATATATATAGCATATATATATATATATATATATATATATATATATATATATATATATAGCATATATAGCATATTAGCAGTCATCGTTTTGCAGAGTTTGAAATCTATTATCTATCTCCATCATGACTGTTTCTGTGATCCTTGAAAGTCTGTTACTTTTAATATATATATATATATATATATATATATATCAATATATATATATATATATATATATATATATATATATATATATATATATATATATATATATATATATATATATATATATATATATATATATATATATATATATATATGTATTAACCCCTTGAGAGGGTTGAATACAGTGGTAATGAAAAGGGGTAATTACTTTTTATTTTTATTTCTAAGACTAATTAAATCAGGTAGTAAATAATAGTATCAATGGTTAAAAGTTAACACAATGGGCCAGTTCACAGTTATTAATAATATTGGTGAAGGTTAACATCATAATTTTTATAATCAAAACACAATTTTCCGGCCTTTTAACAAGCCGACATTCAATGCGACCTCTCTTCTTATGACTCGAGATCTTACTGCATCTCTCCTCTTATGATACGAGACGCTAACTGGCTCTTATTCCCTTATACCCCGGGCATTCCGTTTGGACTCACGTTTCCGTGGCAGTCCATTACATTTGAAAGTGCCCTCACAAAAGAATCGTTAAATATTTCTCTTATACAATGAAATAATAATTAAAATTTAATGTACGGATGCATATATCAAGTATACATAGTTATTATAGTAAGGGTAGAGAACCTGCCCTTACAAGTTTTTTTTTTTTTTTTTTTTTTGAGTAGTAATTTTGTTACTGTTGAAATTCAAAATTTTATTTCTACAATACTATTAAAACAAAACATATATAACCAGACCTTATTAATTTTACAATATCCAATACAATAATGATTTCGTTTCAATAACCTCTATTACAGAACGTAAGACCGCCTTAATTTAAGAAGATAAAATTATTCCATTAAATTGAGACAAGATAAGGGTAAGAGTGAATTTCGTATTTGACGTGAGGAGCTAGAAGCTTCATTATCTATTAAAACATTACGAAGTGTTTCGGGATCAATCATGTAATTATAATTAAAGTCAATAATGAACCCATATTTCTCTAAAAAATCCATACCCAAAATATTGAAATTAATTTCGGCAGCGAATGCGCATAATTCAAATTGCTTTCCAAGCCCAATATCGATCTTAATTAATTTCTTATTATAAATAGATATCAATGTCCCGTTAGCCGCAGTCACAGAACCTATTATACCCCCACTCCTATCAGCATCTGAGGGTCGTATTAAATTTAAAGAACTTCCCCAATCTATCAAATAATTATTCATACTTCTTCTATCAGTAACGGAATAAAATTTCATAAAAATCGCTCTTTTTGTAGCCATTGCAGTTGAAACATTAACACAATTTTTCTTTAAAAATGTTATATCCCTTTCACTCCCGAAATTTATATAGTAAACATCATCATAATCGTCGCTATCATCATCATTATTATTATTATTATTATTATTATTTTATTATTTTCATTATTATTATTATTATTATTATTATTATTATTATTATTATTATTATTATTATTATTATTATTATTATTATTATTATTATTATTATTATTATTATTATTCTTTTCATTATTATTATTATTATTATTATTATTATTATTATTATTATTATTATTATTATTATTATTATTATTGGTAGAATAATAATTCAGGGTCCTTCGTTCTTCCTCAACTCGCGCCTCGGCAATTAAATCATGAGCGCTACGGTATTCTTCCCCCCGCAATTCATTCATTTCAGTATTTTTAAACATCCCGTTTTCTATATCTTTACTTAAACTACCCTCTTGCTCCGCATGCGTCGAGCTACAGACTAAATCAAAATCAGACTCAGCCTCCGTGCTTTCTCCCATTCACCCGTGGAATACTGACTCAACGGGAGGGACAAATGATCCCCCATCAGAGACATTTTCTGTAATAACTGCTATGGTCTGATCATTAATATTATAATTATTATTTTGACAGATATTTCTATTATCATAGTTGGCATTCCTGACATATTTATATCTATTATTATAATTTGTGCTTCTATTATAATTATAATCATTATAAGTACGATCATGATTCGCATTTCTATTATTATAATCATCATTATAGTTTGCTACCCTATTCCATTTATAAACATTATGATTAATATTTCTATATTGCCTATAATTATAATTATTAAAAGTACCTCTTCTGTAACATGCATTTTTAAAATCGTCGACGGAAAACATTCTCCCCTCCCTCAAAATTCCTATACCGAATACCCCCAGAATTGTTATTTATTCTACGTTTATCAAAATGTCTGTAATTATGGCTATAATTTCTACCGTTATTATGATTATTATTTTTATTATAATAATAATATCTTCTACCATTATAGTTATTATTATGACTATCATTATAATGATTATTGTAAAAACCATTTCTACTAAAATTATTGTGATTATTATTATAAAACCATCTTCTACTATTACAGTTATTATTGTGACTATTATTATAATGACTATTGTAAAAATTATTTCTACTAAAATTATTACCTCTAATATTAAAATTTTTCCGTCTAAAGTAAGTATTTCGCCACGTATTTATTCCCCCTTGGCTTGTCGAAGCCATTGGGGAGTCTACGCGTTTCCCTGCCTTGAATTTTGACTGTCAATGTTGATTGTAGAGTTTCTTGAAGTCTCGCATAATGTCTTCATTAAATTTGTGATTGTTCCAATTAGAGAAATCATTTCTTCCGTGGTTTTTCTCTGTATCGCTATCAGGTGGTCTATCTTGTTTTCGTGAGTTGAAGATTCTCCTTGTCCATTTTGAGAAA
>JABUQX010028285.1:0-7500 GCA_015478945.1 Trachelipus rathkii | reverse complement strand
GTGTAATGGTGGTCGTGAACGTGTAACGTGAATTCCAGATAAAACACTTCCGTTGAAGGACAAGGGAACCAAATGACGGTGATTACAGTGACCTCTACTTCACTCCTTGCTGCGCGGATAACTAAAGGAGTGGACTTTCCCCCTTGTAATTTATTCCTAGAAAGTTTTGCAATAATATTTTATTATTTACCTTTTTCTCAAATGCCTATTTTCAGGTAATATTATATATATATATATATATATATATATATATATTATGTTTTTTATATATTAATATATATATATATATATATATATATATTACATATAATATAATTATATATATATATATACTATATATATATATAAATATATATATATATATATATAATATATATATTTGGTTTTACTGGTGGTTTATGAGAAACAGGAAAATCTTTTCAAACTGGAATGCAAAATGAATATACCACAAAATGAGTAAGATTTTCGACTTACCGGGAATAATTCTCGATATAAATTATCAGGAAAATCAGAATTTTTTTTTTTTTTTTTTTTTTTTTTTTTTGCAAATTAATTCCATTTGCTTTTGTAAAGAAATTTTAAAGTAGTTTACATATTATTATTTCATGGTATAAATCTCATTTTCACTATGCAGAAGAACTAGGATTTTTTTTTTTTTTTTTTTTTTTTTTTTGTGCCGATTCTACCTCCGTCATTTTCACATTACCTTACCCCTGTTCCGATTACCTCTAGCTATAACTCCTACTTAATTTTTAGTTTTAAAACTCTTAAATGTTTATGATGTATATAAAAAAAGAAAGATTGTTACTAACTACTTTTTTTTTGTCTTTTACAATTTACAAAAATAAAATATATTTTAGAATTGTTTTTTTTTTAATCCTAGCTTCGTAACCACTAAATCTAACGACTCCACAGCACTGACTACCGGCCCCTGCAGTTATAGTGTTGGCTGTTTTAAAACAAATGGTTAAAATCATAAATAAAAACTGGTTTAAACCATTAAAAAAAAGATTAAAAAAAAATTATTTTTTAAGCATTTTTATTCTAATATTCTAGTTTTTATCTGCAAAAAGCTCAAACATTATTAAAATAAATTAAAATTAAAATTAAAATTACAGATAAAAACCACAAACAACTAATAGAATAAACAAGAAATCTCTTATATATTAGTAATATATATATATATATAATATATATATATAATATTATATATTAATAGTATATATATTTTTAATATATATATTAATATATATATTATTATAATTATATATATATATATACTATATATCATATATATATTATATGGAAGCAAGCCGTCCAGGACAGAGCATGTTACTGAAAAATCGTTTTGCTTTTATTTTTCATAACAATATTTTTCGTTTGTTTTGAAAATTATTTTTACTACTACCTGAGCTATGATGTAAAACAAGCAGTTATCATTATCTACGCTCAAACGCCTTATTTCGGATCAAACTCTCTTAATGGTTAATTGATAAAAAAATTATAAGATAAACAGATATTAATGTGTATTTACTTAACAAAACATCATCATTCTGAACCTTATTGTGGGTCCTGAAAACAGATATCGTAACACCCTATTAAAAATATAATAATCAAATGTAAAATATATTTTTTTTGAGGTAAGAATTTTTTTTCGCATTGTGAAAAGTCTTATCGACAAACATCGATTCAATAATCTCTTCATTAAAAATCGCTGTTTCAATCCTACACTTAGCTCCACAATTACACCACTTCTTAGATATACTACCTGCATTATAACTATTAATATATTATATGAACATTATATAATCCCTATAGTATTATATATTATATATAATAATATAACTATAACTATTAAAATCATATATTAATAGTACTATATTATATTAGTAATATTATATATAGTAACTATGTGATATATTTTAATATACAGAGTATAATATACTCTTATATTATATATGCAATATATATTATAAATTCTATAGTTATATAGCTACTATACTCAGTATACATAAAGAACCATATTACTATTTAATTATCACACTTAGACCTACGATTAATAATTATATACTAATACTAATACATATTATATAATATATATTACTATATATATAATACTTATACGTATATATTATACCTTAATATTATAGAAGAGGGATGCTTGGAATCCTTATTAGGGCCAAATGTCATTGCGATGGGTACTCCTGGGTTACGAGGAGCAACCAACCAATCAGTCAAGCAACGCCAACATGCTCGCAACAACAGTTGAGACAAAATTTTGCTAAAAATTCAATGACAAAGAAAAGATTTCACTCGCCCCCAGTACCTCGAATCTTGAGACTCTAAAATAAATGCTGCCGGACACATACTTAGGCAATGTACAAGGGCGTCTACCACTCGGAGGAGGCATATCTACATGTCGGGTTAGAGCCTGCCTGCACATTGTCTAACGCTGGCGTTTCCGCCCAGAGTCTTCTAGATGTAAGTCTAGAATTGGGCTCGGTTCCTGGGCGAACGTAAAATGATTTTCTGCTCTTCTCTCTCATCCATCCTCTCTCTTAATAACTACTACTTAGTGTCAATTTGTATAGTATATTACTCTCAATATCATAATATATACATAGATAACCTTTATAAGTAATATATGTTTTACACTATATGTACATTATTATCACAGCTCATGTATACTCATATTTAATCAATTTCATAACAAATTCAACCTTCTATACTTAGAAGATACCCCGTCATAAGTATTACTAATGTAGTAGATTCTGATCATATCAATATTAATAGTCGTCGGTATTCTACCCCATAAAATAGTAGTACAATACGACTCATCTCTAGGCTATATATCGAGTTCATATAAATCTAGTATCAGTATTGAATCATGGTTTTCTTTAAAACATTATCTCTGTGAGAGTGAAAGTTAGTGACTCAGTATTCATCCAATAAGATGATATATAATACGACTTATATACATATATAAACACTAAGAAATGCATTTATGTGATCGGAGGAGAAAATCAGAAATTAAGAGATTTTATTATTTTAAAGAAAAAATTTTTTGTAGTTTCAAAAGTTGATTTTTGTGTATTTTATTTAAACTAAAGAATATCATAGGGTAGATGCACAGCAGGTTGCCAGTACAATATGCATGGCAGACAGCTCGCTGAAGCGCTTCACTCGTAACCAAATGCGCGACTTGTGCAATGGAGCGTGCCGCTTTATAGAGCCAACGCTACTCTCGCTGCTCCGCGTATTAATCTGTTATATATTATAGTGATCACAATATCATATAGTATAATAATATCTATTATGTATCATATATATTATATTCTGAGACTATATATATATATAATATTACTATATTATATTATACTATATATATATAATATATATATATATATATAACAATAAACGTATACTTGAATACCTATAGTAGTTATGTCCGTACATCTAAGAAAGATTATACCCTCCTATATATATATACTGAGACACTTAATCCGGGAAACGGAAGGATTACTCCTAAGTACAATGGGCACTTGGTCGACTATCGCCACAACGAGTCACAGTCCCAGTATAACCAGTATAACTAGAAACAGAATTAGCGTATTATATGACTATCTCATTACATACTTTTCCTATAACAAAACTAAATATATGCAATTCTTTTATATTGTAATGTGGAGAAAACAATGACGGGAAAATTACTTTAAAAAATCCCTCAAATCAAATTTTATACTAAAAATTCACAGATATGATATCCACCACTTGGAATCATTGTCATATAGTATAATATATATATTATATATATTATACTATATATATATATATAATATATATATTAACCTACTCTTACATAAGACGGAAAAAGATACCTATATATATATATATATATATATACTAAATATATATATATTATACTATTAGTGACTCTCAGCTTAACCTAAATTACTTACTTTATAAGGTATTATCTATGTGGGAGAAATAATGGTAGTCATGGTCAATTTATTTCTTTACGTTCTTGGTGATAAGTCGTTGTTAATATATGAAAAAAAGTAAAAAGTGTTCACCCTATGGAAAGAGAAAATAAGTCTATCAATATTTTAACAGTTAATTGTGTGAAGCTCGAATTAAATTTTTAATTCTTTTCTTTTTTAAAAAAAATTTTTATTATATATATCTTTTAACCGTTTTTTTTAAACAATTTTATTAAATTATTAACTGTATTGGTGCTAAAAAAAAATGTTCAAGATTGTTTTTCAATGTTTTAATTATTGTTATTTTATAAACTGTTTTATGTAGTTACATTACATTAAAACAAAGAGGAATTAAATATTTGACAACCAGTGTGTGTTAAATTCAATAACTACTTGCGAGAGGTAACAATTAATCATTGAGTATTTTAAGTGATGAATTTATTAAGTTATGTTAGCGATTATGTGACGCTAATGGTATAGGTTTGGTTAGGTTAGGTTAAATTTAGTTAGTTTGCACTAGGTTAGGTTATGGTAGGTTAGGTTAGTCTAGTCAGGTTAGCGTTTAGGTATAGGTTAGTAGGTTAGGTTGTTAGGGTTAGGTTAGTAATACGGTGTTAAGTTAAGTTTAAATTAGGTTAAGTATAAGAAGGATTACTAGGTAATTACTGGGTAGATTAGGTTATATTGCATTTGATTAAGAAAAAAAAAATTTGCTTAAAAAATAAAAAATTTATTTATTTCACATGTTTGTGCCTAATGCGCTTCAAATTAAATATTAATAGAGCATTGGTGGACAAAACATGACGGTGGAAATACATGAAATATGCTTATCAAAAATGTTGAAAGTACGTGGATTGTTTTTAAATATAAAGCTAAAAAACAAAAAGGAATGAACAGAAAGTTGATTAATTCATATAATTGCGAGTATTCGTGGCGTAAAAGAAATGAAGGAAACAATCTATTTGGAAGAATATTAAGGATATGTAGAATTTTAAACATATATACACCGTATATATATAATTATTATATATATATATTATATATTATATGATATATATATATATAGTAATATATATATATATATATATTATATATATATATATATATATATTATATATATATTTATATATATATATATATATATATATAATATATATATATATAATATATAGTATATATATAACTAATATATATATTATATTATATATATATATTTATATATATATATATATATATATATATATATTATATAATAGTAAGTGTTTAAGTTAGTTTCCCCAAACGAAAATACTTACAGAATGAACCATAAAAGAAAAAGTAACAGAAATATCAATAAGTCTATTAAATTTAAAAATGACTTATTTTCCTTATTCAGATGTTATTAATTAAAAATTGTATATTAAAAATATTACATTTGTTATATTATATTATAAAATCAATATTTGATAAAAATATATATATTTTATAAAAAACTTAGTTTTAAGCAATAATAATGAACTTTTAACAATAAACTCCATCTGGTGTTTATATTATGTTCAGAATGTGAAGGCAAACGCCATCTACCGATAAAAACGGCAATGTTTCATTTTATTATATTTACAAAAATCCATTTTTAGAAAAGTTAGACCATAAAATATAATTTTTTTTTTAAATGTATATATATAAAATATTATAATAGAAATAAAAATAAAAGTTATAAATTTGTCAAATGTAAATATTATTAATATTTGTATAAAAACTTGATCATTATTTATGTAAAAATTTTTATTGTAACTTTGTACGACTTCTTCGTTGAAAATAAATAATCTGTTGTTTCGCTTTTGTCTTATTAGCCTTTAAAAAGATAATTCGTAGCGCTTTGCTACCACTAAAAGATAATTTGCTAATATAGAACAATAAGCTGAAATATCAGATCCGACCTACGAAGCCAGGAAGAAGAAGAAACTACAAGAAGTTGGACTCCCTCGTCTCTCTACTAGAAGTTGAACTGCCACGTCTCTCTACAAGAAGTTGGGCTGCCTCGTCTCTTGGACTCCCTCGTCTCTCTACTAGAAGTTGAACTGCCACGTCTCTCTCAAGAAGTTTGGGCGCTTCTCTCTCCCCCGGGTTGGACTACAGATCTCCGACTGGCCCTACTTTCTCTCCCCTCTCTCTGAGGCCTACCAAGATGCTTTAGAAAACCTCCCACGGGGTTACCAAGAACCCTGGACGATCTTCAAAGGTAACAAATTCACCTGAATCGAGTGGATGGATGAAATCTATCGAACTGACTCCGAGATCCATACAAATAAAGAACATGACACCTAAAAAAAGTAGATTATAAATACTAAGAAGAAAAATTAATCAGCAAGGAGCCGCTGAGAAATTACCATGTCATTAGATAAACATAACAGAGAAGAGTAAAATTTATAACCTAATATAGCTCTGTCCATAATTCCAGAATTGGATACACAAGAGAGATGGCCAGAAAAGAACACCCAGCCATTATACCAGAAATTTAGCCAACGGAATTTAACCAACAGAGCATCGAATATCAGAAATTAATCAGCCTAATACTACAACGACCTTAGAAACTAATAGCCGGAACAATTTACATACGAACCAGTCAGAACGACATATACATATACCTAGAAAGAAACGCGACAGAACTAAGCGAACACGACATAGCATTTAAGACAAGCACAATAATAGCACAAAACAAGAATATACTCAGAGACAAAAGAAGCGAGACTTAACATCCAAAATACTGGTTATAGGTAAGTGAAATATAAAGACAACACAATAAAAATATAATTAGAGAAACAAATTCTATTAATACCAGACATACACAAAAGTACCAATAACAGAATAAATAAGAAAACAAATCATCACTCCGATCGAGACACAAATAATATAAAGTCTGTACTATAAAAAAGATAAACTAGTAATAATCAACAAGGAGAAAATGTATATAACCATATAATAAACAAAATGATAAATAATAATACAGAAGGAAACCTTTAAGTACAGAATAAGTAATTCAGTGATACCATAGAGCAGAAAAATTAGATAACCACGAGAAGATAGAGACAGAACAAACAAAGAGACAGAGAAATAACAATCAAGAGAGAAAGACAAATAAATAACCATTTCAAACAATAGAAAATTAGTAAACCACCACATTTATACGGAAAAATCTTACAACAGTCACCGACCATGAATTAAATCGATGTACATGGAAAGAACACAAATGTTCATCATCGACTAAAACAATAGAAAAGGTCACCACGAACTAAAAAATAAATAAAAAACTCAAATATACAATGCAATAATGGATCACAAAAAATTCCAGACTATAAGCAAAAAAAACATAGAAGATATTTTTAGAAGAAGAAACCTACGAGAAAGAAAAAGAAATAAAAATCTCAAGAACCAGAAATATGAGAAGAGAAAAGTAATAGAACACGTCAAACTGATACACACGACACACACAGACATATTCAAAGAACAACCAAATAATGACATTCAATCAATCTCTATT
>JABUQX010028284.1:0-16005 GCA_015478945.1 Trachelipus rathkii | reverse complement strand
ATTTTGGAAGTGTTCTGTTATATTTTTGCCTAGAAATATGTGGTGAAATTTCAGTGTCCGTGGTAGTATAATAATCGTATGAGCGTGATGCGTTTTGTGTTAGTAGAGTTAAAGACTCGAGTAAGAGAAAGAAGTTTGTTATCGTATGTTCAGCAGCATATCGTTTATAAAGGAAATCTTCCGGACAATAGTCATCAGTCAGTAAGTCAAGTCAAGTCAGTAGTCAAGTAAGTAGTCCAGTATTGTTCAGTTGTCGAGTGAGTCGTATAGTCAAGTCAAGTAGTAAATAAATAAATTCTATATATCCTGCTTATATTGCTACTCCCCCCCTATTTATGATTATTATATATATATTTAATTTTTATTGTGATTATTTGTATATTTTTATTGTTGTTTTAAGGGTTATAATTCTGACAGCGATGGTCCTTCTTCTCTCCTCTCTTATAGTAACCAATTTTTTCTGAGACAGCACATATGAGATATATATATCTACAGATTCAATTATCTCTACTACTATAACCTTTTTTCTAAATGTTTTGGCAATTCCCATTTATTTTATAGTACCCGAGCGTTTGTTACGGTAGCTTAGCCGTTGGATGGGATACGTGTTTGTATGTTGTTGTATGTATGCTGCATGTCTGTTGTCTGTATGTATGTATGTTTTGTTGTTGTTTGTGTATGTATGTTGTGTGTTGTTGTATGTATTTTCTATTTATGTTCTATTAAACGATGGTAGTGTTTCCAGTCTTCGATTACATTTCCTGGTTAGTTTTGTAGACTAATTTATATTTGTTTCTAGGTTTTGAACTTGAGTTGTGGCTGACTTGATGCTTGACTTGCTTGTTGTGTGATTTGATTGAGCTTGGATTTTGACTTGATTGTTGACTTTGATCTTGATTTGATTTGCAATGTATGATATTATTTTTGATTTGATCTTCTTGGAACTTGATTGAATTGATTTGTTGCTTGATTTGATTGACTTGATTGATTTGGAATTGTGAATTTGAAAATGATTTTGTTTTGATTTTTCTGCCCTAATATCTATTAAAGATTAGGAAATCACTCGTAAAACGGCGATTAATTTTATCGAGTTCTGGCTAAATACTGAATGCTTACCATTGGGGTTTGTACGGGCAGACATTTGATTTGCCTTTTTTCGCTACGTTATTTGATAATTTTTCGTGAGTTTGTCAGTCTCTCTCCTCTTAATAATTTGCTTATCCGTTGGTGATGTTCATTGAAGTGGTTATATGATTATTTATTTATTTTACTTATTAAAAAATGTATATGGTATAATGATTTTAGGTATCATTGAGACAAAGATCCCCGTTCCCCTCTCTTCCCCTCTTGATTATTAGTATTATGTTTTATATTTTATTATATTATTTATGGTTATTATAATTTTATTTAATTTATATTTTTATTTTATTTTATTATAAATATTACCAGTAATTACAATTTATCATTGCGCCGTTTCATTCTAGGACATCCTTTATATATTATTATTTATTAAATATTGGATTTAGCATTTGATGGGCTGTTTCAATTGTTTCTTAATTATATCTATATTAAAAAATAAAAAAAAAAAAAATAAAAATAAATAAGAATAAAATAAAAAGTAAAATAAAAATATAAATATAATGTACATATTTAACATCTTTTTTTCCTATACCTCAAAAAAAAAAAATTATTATACTTAAATTTTATTATATACTTATTGGAGTGAAAAGTTTTTTTACGTCTGAATTACTCTTAAATACTATTACTTTAACTATCTATATTGATACTATATATATGTTATACTCTTTCCTGTATACTCTACTACTTACTATATACTAGCAACCAAAGCACGATTTATACTATTATTCTATCTCTTACCCCCCCCTACTATCCTAGTTTTATATTATTATATAATTATTATTATTCCTCCTCTTCTTAATTATTTTAGTGTATTTATAAATAAATAAATTCATTTCTAAATGATTTAATATTTATTGATTTATTATATTTATTAGTTACTATTATATCCCGAATGTGCCAATTTTATCTGATCCAAATGGAAATTTACATTTTTCCCATTTTTGTCATTTGTTCCTTAAGTCTATTAGAGTTCTCTGCAATTTCTTTCATTTTTATCACATGGTTTATGGTCTTGAGAATGACTTGTATATCCAAGGTATGACTGTCAAATAATATAGTCCCACAAGCTTTACAGAAAAGGGGGAATTTGGAAAGTAAGGTAAAGGGATTATATCCAGTGGAATGACTGATCACCCCCCACCCCAGCTCCCTTGGAAATAGAGAGATAGAACCCAGCATGCTATAACCTCATGACACACAACCCACCGGCAACCCGTTATCCCCCAATTGACGCCAGCCCCCACCACACTCCTACTCCGCCCCTCCCCCCTCTCCTGCTCCCCCCTCCCTTTTCCCCTTCCTCTACCCTCTACCTTCTTTCGATATACCCCAGCCCCTTTCACATTGATCCCATATCTACTCCACACCCCATACTCACCTCTCTTTCCTATCTCCTTCCCCTCACCCTCCTAGGTAATTATTTTTATATTAATATATTTATTCACTCTTCTCTCTATTATATATATTTGTTTTAATTATTAATTAATTTTATTCTATGTGAAAAATGAAAGATGAGGGTGAAAGTAATGAAAGGAAACATTCATATATAGACAGATAAATAAAAGAAAGAAAAGGGAAGATATTTATTAATATAAAAATATAATAATCTATAGAAATAAAAATGTCATAGTTAGTTTTTTATTGATTAGATAATACTCAAGATATCATGATTAAGGTAAGTTAAATGAAATTGTAATGATTTGAAGATTATGAAGTAAAAGTAATATAGATGATTAACGAAAGAAGAGAATGAAATAAGAAAAAGGAATAAGAGGGAAGAGAGAACGGAGTAAAGCTTTAAGATTAACATAAATATCAGAAATGAAAGTAAGTTGTGATATAAGATAAGAGAATACTTAGAAATAGCAGGTTCTATGGAATTTTGGCGAAAAGAAATGACAAGAAAAAGAAATGGAATATCAAAATTGATAAGATGGTAAAGAGGAAGATTGAAAGAGAAGATAAGTGGGAAGAATATAGAAGGATTAGAGTAAAGTTCGAGAAAGAGATAAAGTAAAGAAAGAGATTATAGATAGAATCTTAATATGAAAGGATAGATGAAAGAATAGGAAGAAAGTTAATTAGTAAAGTGAATAAGGATATGAATAAAGATTAATTATTTGTTTATTATCTTGATCTTCTCCCTCGCTCCCTCCTATATTATAGATGAGAATAGAAAATGTACATAAGAAGTAATAGAATTTGATAAAAAGTAAAAAATAAGATAAGATAAAGAAATAATATGGATAGAAGTAAGAGAAAGTAAGAAAATAGCCCCCCATACCACCGACACTAGATACTAAGATATTAAATTTAGAGTAAGAATGAAGATGAGGCTGAAAAATAAAATGTTTATTGCTTTATTTTTTTTTTTTGTAGTATTAGCTGTATATTCGACCTTGTATCATAATTATTGCTTATAACATTCCATCTCTCGTTATTTTTTATAATAAGGACAGAATATAATGATAATTGATAAATGATAATGATTTTGA
The DNA here is from genome assembly GCA_015478945.1 of Trachelipus rathkii. Lineage (NCBI taxonomy): Eukaryota > Metazoa > Arthropoda > Malacostraca > Isopoda > Trachelipodidae > Trachelipus > Trachelipus rathkii. The sequence continues at coordinate 12,370 of JABUQX010028284.1, read as the reverse complement.
TAAATATTATTAAGTATATGGATATAATTGATTTTTTCCGCAAACTTAATAAGAACTTGGTTATAATGTTTTGGATATAGTATGATTGTATACTGGTGTTACCATAAATATTATGAGCTTATTTGAGTTATAATATAATATAACATAGAATCGCTGAAAATTCACTAGTATATCTTCTTATATTAGAGACCTGTTTTAATTATCTATGATGCGCTATACGAGTTATTGTGCTCCAAGTATTTTCAACAGTCGATTATTCTATCCTATATAATTCATATTATTTCCTCTTCATATAACTCTTTATTCATAGTTGTATAAAATTTAATGATTAAACATTTTTATATTATATTATTATCTAAGTAATATACTTAATAAATATCATTGTAAGTAAGCTAACTTAAATAATTATTCCACCTCATATTGACGCTCAGATCGATCCTTTATATTGGGCTTCTACAAATATTATTCTCAGTTCTAATTGTGAGTAGAATTTGTTACGGTATTATGATATATTATTTGTATCCTATATTATATTATATATTTTTTTATTTTTATATATTTCATATTATATTTTAATATCGTTTAATTTAAATTCTCTAACTCAATTTCTTAGTTTTGTCATCACTCAAATAATTAATTTAGATAATATTATGCCTTAACCGTCTATTTCAGAACATATGAGAGATTAACTTTCATTAATATATTATTAAGATTTGTTATACTTTGTATCTATAACCAAACCACCGTTTAGTAAAATTTGAAGAATATCTTTTTCTATTTATTTGTTAATATATTATTATTTATTATATATTCTATTATAACAGTTCTATATATACGAGTCTATTCTGTGCTTCGACTGGTCGATGTGACGTAGTATTTCATTATTCAATTGGATCCTACTATAGTTTTTGATCAGCTTTTACTCTCTATTATAGATTTTGTAATCATTAATGAAAGTACTTAATTATTGAAAATCAAATATCACTTTACTTGTGATTACATAAGTTCTTAACTATATTATTAAGCGTGTCCATATATTTAGTCGCGGGCTATGAAATTTTTCATTTGTTTTTTATTTTGACTTATGGATATGATACTGAGTATATTGTGGATTTGTGGTTGAGATAAATTTTTAAAAGTTTCTTTTTTCTATTTTCGAGCAAACCTTAGAATCTTGTTTTTTGAAATATTAAAAAATTGTCTACAGGCACTGCTGAGCATATGTACACTGTTTTTCATACTCTTTGAAATCTGCGTTGTGTTGATCCGAATAAGGTCGAAGACATCGTAAGTATATATGTTTTATTATCGATTTTTTTTTTTTCTTTTTTTTTTTGTTTTTTTTTTTTATTTTTTTTTTCTTCTTGACATTGTGGACGATTGGAACTATATTTTTATACTGCGAGTAAATATTCTCTCGAGATTATGAGCAGGGTATAATTTTAACTCTATAGGATTGATTTTTTTAAGTTCGATTGATGTTTTTTTTTAATTTTTGTTTAACAGTCAGAACTACCCATTTAAAGTTAGGCTAATTTTTTAAATTTCTACATGCGTTTTTTATGATTTTGTTCTGAATACTGGAATCCTAGATGGCTGGATATTGCCAATTTTTAAATATTTGACTGATTTATTGAGGTTCATTCTACGAGGACCTGGGACGTTACCTCGCCAATTGTATGCCGGTGCTGCTATATATTGTAAAGCTATTAGTTCTCTTAATTCATATTCCGTACTATGTTATGATAAAAGAATATAATATATTAATTTTAGCTAAAACTCATAGTTCTACGGAAGCATACTAACCTAATAAGTTTCATAACTTAGTATTATAACTTTTGATTGAGATATAGTATTAAGTTAGTCTACGCTATAATATAATAATAGTAAAATTATTAATATAAATTAATCTGTGTTGCTTTCTCACTAATTTTCTATTAATTATTGTTAGAATAAATTTATTTATAATTTATATTTAAGATATTTTTTTGCTCTTACTGATTATTTTATATATTATATTAAAATTAATAGAATAAAATTAAATCAGGAGTAAAGAATTTCTATACAATTCTTTTCGTTTTCTTCTCTAAAACGTTCATTAGGTGCGTATAGAACTTATTAATTAATGGATAACTGAGAATGAGTGCCTTCGTTTAATTAATTATATTTGGAACTTTTCAAATCCACTCAAAAAAATAATATAGACCTAAATCATTCTACAAGATATATTAATTAAAGTCAGGGTACTCATTTATACCACATAGTCATAAACAACTATATTTCTTCCTCATCGTAATACAAGTTATGAGTGCTTTGGCTCCGCTTAAACTATAATTGCACAATATTCATGTACCAATTTAAAATACTACCCCTGATAGGTTAGCAGACTGTATCGAGTTTTAACTAATTATAATTTGTGTTTATTACTTTATGCGCAACAGATATCGAATGATTGTTTATAATTGTCTCGGTGACAGATGGCATTATATCAATAACCATCGCTTATACCAATCCCTATATGTATATAAAATCTATTGTCAACGATTTATCTTATACCCGACACTATAGGCCATATTATACCATGAATTGCAATAATTATTTCCATATTTAATCATTTCATTTACAATCTCATTTTCACTTTCTCTTACATTTTCAAGTCACTTAATATAAATTACGTAGTTGGTAGTCCTTATTCTTATATTTAATATTTGATTATAATTATCAAAAAATAATTCATTTTTGATATTATTCTATAGGCATTAAGATTAACATGTTAAAAGCAAGCTATAAATGTGATATACTTATTCTATTTTTTTCTATTTAGTCTTTTAATATTATTGTTTTTCTTATATCGTTACTCAATATCGTTAGCTTACGATGAACATAAGCTAGTTTTCCTCTTCTTTAGATAGCGATTGTCTTCAAGGTTCAGAGGACTCACAAATAAGTACTGTGTTCATGTAATTAGAAATCTACGTTGTATTAAGTAGCATTTATATTAAGGTCTGTCTTTAATCTTCTGTGTATAAATTAATTTAACAAAAAAGTATTATTTTAAGTAACTTGAATTAAATATGGTCCGATAAATATAATCTTTGTTAGAACTCGTTGGATGGAATTTAGAAACTGCAAATGCTTTATAATAACTAATTAAAATTAATTATATAATTATGATAATAAATACATAATAATTGACATTAAATTTAACTACTTTTAAAACACTACTAATTGAAAGTAGTGTAATTCAGTTACTTTGAGTTGTATATTAATATATAATAATAAATAATCTTATAATATTATAATCAATTGTAATGAATAATTTAACTCCTGAATTTTATTAATAGAGTAGGTAGAATTTAGCTGCTTTTTAGATATATTTTATAATTTAGCTACTTTTTAAATATATTTATTAAAATTTTGAAAGGATCATATATAATAAAGTTAATTATCATGAATAATTTTGATTGAAATTATACATAATGAATATTATAAATTTACACAAATATATAGCATAGTAAATTAATAATAAAATTAATATATTAATTAATATTTTAAAAAAATAAAACTTAATAAATAATATATTAAATGTAATAATATTAATAATATTTAAATATTGTATTATAAATATATAATGTTTTTAATATAATAACTAATAATAATTATATAATGAATGAATTAATAATTTTAAATATTATCTTTTAATTAATTATAATATATTATTTACATAGAATTAAATAGTAAAAATAAAAAATAAAAACAACAAATTAGATATCTTTAATTTAAACTAAATTAAATAATAATATAATTTTAGTATTTAATATAATATATTAAATATAATAATAATAATCTAATTATAATTTTCTGTCAATATATTAATAATAATATTATGAATATTAATGAGATAATAATATATTAAACATATATAATAAGTATATAAAATATAATAATAATTAATTATTTTTAATATTGTTATATATATATTTTATTATATTTCTCATATATATTTTAAATTAAATTAAGTAAAATTATATAGTAAAATTATATATTAGAATTTAAATATCTGAATTATTAATAATGGCCATGTAAATTTAGGTCTAAACTAAAAAATATCAGATATACCTCATAATAAGTGAATAATTAATAAAAATTAATAATTTTAGGAATGTAGATTTTGAATTAAAAAATAGATTGTTTATTTTTAAAGTTTAATATTATTTATAATGAAAGCTAAAAAGTAAATATTGTTTATTATTGTAATTATATTAAACTTACATATATTATATTTCAAATTTTTTTACCTTCTTCTTTTCCAGATTATTTCTTTATTATTTATTAATGGGCTAACAGACAAAACGATTAGTATATATAGTTTATATATATTTTTATTTTATTTTTAGTTATTAGTATTATTATAGAATCCCATTTTTTATATATATTATATATAGGTTATATATTATATTATCTTATATATATATATATATATTTGGTATTTTATTTTTACATATTAATTAGTATTTATTTTATATTTTTATATTAATTAATATGATATGTAATTATGATGTAGAAGTAGGTTATAGAATAAAGAATAAGATATTATTATTTTTATATATATATTAAGTTATGATTATTATTATATATAATATTATTATATTTATTATATTTTTTTCGTTTTGTTATTAGTATATATAGAAAAGCATATACGTCTTATATCATTGTTAATACTACGCATTCTTACGATGGGAAATTTTCAAATTTATATAATTTACGAAATATCCGAGTTAACAAATGTAGGTGTGATTGTTCAGCAAGTATACGTTCATCTATTTTTGTATATATTTAAATTTTTGATATCTATATATTTATGGGCTTATATTTTTTATCTTCTCTGTGAATAATACCTGGATTTTTAATTTTATTAGTGAATGTCTGTCACATATATATTTCATTTTTTTCGCATCGTGTATTAGTCAGGAATGTATTTGATATTTTTACATATTCACGGATGCTGTTATTAGCTAGTGATGTTAAATGCGGATGCGGATTTGCGTGATATGTTTAGATATAATATATAAATGATATCTGGGTTTATATTATATTGCATTATATATATTTATATTAGTAATGATATTAAGCTTATCATATATTATAATTATATTTAGTATAAATTCTTATAATTATATTTTATTGGTAATCAATCAATTTTTAATTTTAATTTTATATATTTATATTTACTGTTATAAATCTTCTCATCTTTGAGTGATAATTCACTAAAGTAGATATAACTCGATACTCGTGAATAATATATAAATATGTACTAGATGTAGCGTATACGTCGCTGCTTATTATAAGTATTGTTATTAATATTATTTATTAGGAGAATTAAATTTTATCTAAATATTTTATTATTTGAATATTTAATTTTAATTTATATTTTTATTGTATATTTATTAACTATTTTTTTAATATTTTTTAATTTAAATTTTATACTTGAGATTATTTATCATTTATTAATTAGATCCCATCTTTCTTGCTTTAGTTATATATATAATTATCTTTAACTTGTTAGGCACGGTTATCAACTCATATCTCGTAATATCAGTATTTATATATTTTTTATTATTATATTTTTTTATTATATGGTATAGGTTTTCTAGTCTAAGTCGAACTAACAATCGTGGCTTAGTTTTACTCTATATCCATATACATATATTTATTATAATATATATAGATTAGTTAGAAGTATAGGCGTCTATCTGCGCATTATTTACTCAAAGCATTGAATATATATAATTAGAGGTATATAGTAATCGATAATTTGCTTGAAATTTTGGGAGGAATATTAAAGCGAAAGAGAGAAAAGAAATTGCTAGCGAGATAGAGAGTAGAATTGTGTATAGTAAGTGATGTGATATGTATAATTTTAAGTAATACTTTAACAATTAACAGGTTATTTTGGATGTCAAATGTGTGAGTAATTAATTTATAAACGAAGGTAGGTGAATACATCTTTAATTTAATAACTTGCTATACTTACAGTTGTACATACCCTAATATTAAAATAAGCTACAAAATTTGTGTATAATATAAATAGCTGTATAGCCATGCACTTTAGTCTTGTGCTATTAAAATTATAGATATATTTGTATTTAATATTTTAATATTATAATGTATTATAATATAAAATATTCATAATAATAGAATATATATAATGTTCAACTTTCTTTATATTTTTAATATTTTATTGTCTATTATTCTGATATGTATGTAAGATAGTTGTTATTAATTACCTAGAATTTATATGGATTATATTTATTTAGTATTCTTAAATAAATTTTTAAGTAATGATAATATTAATTAAATTAAAAATAATATTATGATATATAATAATAATAATTTATTGACACTAATTAATAATGATATAATCAGCAAGTAATAATTTTATAATGGTGTGTTAAATAAATTAGTATAATATTTTTTAATGTGATATATTTATATATATATCTTTATATGGTTAGGAGTTTGATTTTTATTATTTATGTTATTTTTTATTTATTATTATATTATGGCATATAAGTTTATTAGTGTGTTATATGAATAGTAGTATTAATTTTCTGTGTGTAGTGTTGTTTAGCATGATGTTGTCATTAATATATGTTGTGTGATGCTCTCTGTGTGGTGTTCGGGTATCGGGTGTAATGCCAATCTATCTCGCAGAAAGGATATGCTCACGACCCACATCTATCTTTGCTCTCATGATTCCCTTAATTGCGCTCCATGCTAGACTCTGTAGGTGTAAGCGCGCTTTTGCTCCATATACTAGGCTACGCCTTGCTCGTGAGGCTTCAAATCTGTTGTCTCTTACTTGTTTTGCCGGTGGCACATTTAAGTTGACCTGAATCTCATAGTATAAATATCTTAATGATGGCTCTGATAAGCAAGGCGCGTAGACGTGATACTTGAGTAGATTAGCGTCGACCGACAATTACTTACCCTTCTTTGCGTTAGGATGAAGTGCTGAGTTCCTCTTACCGATAGTGCTGGTTGTAAGAAATTTTATTTAGACATCCTGAGACACGTGTACATGAGTGCGTAACACTACATTTGTGTGTCAACTTTAGACCAATACAAATAGCTCTGAGAACTGCTGACACAGCCGCGCACAGTAAGCTTTATCTTGTAGTTTATCTCCTTAAAACGACCATGTACAACGCTAGCTAACTATCATCCTTACTCTAACTCTTCTTTTTAGCCAAGCACCACCTCGTCGGCATCTTATGTCGCGTGTCAGTTATTGCTATTCCATGAGTCGTTTGTTTCTTGGGTCATATATTGCGTGAGGGTGCTTTGGTAGTCTCTACTCATATGTCTGTGACGCTAAATGTTCTTTTCAAGTTTTCGATTGATAAGATACGCCAACGAAAACTAACTTCAAATTCAATACTTTGGTAATATTGGATCGGGTTTGTCAGGAGTATGGGTGTTAGAATATGGAGAAATTGGAGTGAGTGTTGAGGGTGCCCTTACCTATTATAATGTGGTCACTGATTTTGGTTTTTGGTGCTCGTGGTTGAATCTGAACCCGCGAATTTGAGAGATTTGGCAGGGTGTGTGTAACAGGAGGGTTTTGAAAAAGTAATCGTAGATAGATAGGGTTATGGTATGTTGAGCTGAAGACCGTTACTCCAGTGCTGCAGCTTATGCTGGCAATATATCTGTCTGAGATTTTTAAGTATTTCAGCGATACTATGTTGCATGAAAGGGAACGGATGAATGCTACGAGTGTCGGTAGGAAAGTTGTCGAATGGCAGGAAGGTGGCTGGTGCAATTAAATGTTGGTGGATGTGAAGGGACTAAGTCTCTTGAGTGCGCTAAGGGTCTTACATGAGGGTTGTTGTTACCCTGTGTTAATGTTTGGTAGTGAGACTATGGTCCTGAATAAGAGGTATAGATTCTACAGTTCAATTGTGTGCTGATGACAATCCATAATGGGGCGTGTTTAAGTCTCTGATGAAGTAATTGATGTAACATGAGGACTGAACGAAGTATTATATACAATATATCCGTGATTGTATACCTCTAGATTCTCACATAATGTATACTTATTTGCAGAGCACTTGATGGTCAAATGCGTAAAACCACTTGGCCGGGCATATAAATATTCATGATTTTTAAAAGGTCTGATTCAGTATATATAAATTTTGTCTTATTTAGAATTGTGAAACTATGCGTGTGTTGGTAATTAAGCTGATGCTACAGGTAAATTCTCCAGTATTGACAATTCTTAGGGCTCTGTTTAGAGTGGTGAAAAGAATTGGTAACAAATGAGGATGACCTTGTTTAGGCTAATGCCTTGTGTGGTGTGAAGAATCGCATAAATGTGAACATAATCAAAACACCAAGTTGCGGGGGTTTTATAATGATTTGGTCATATGAAAATGATCGGGGATGTACAGTAGTGAGTGTGCTGCTAAGTTGACTGGCTGGTAAGACGCAAATATAATAGTGGAATTGAGTCCAGTATAGAGCTAATGTCTGAAGAAAGGAAGTGAGTTTGACTAGAGGCTAGAAAAAGAATGGCATAATAGGAGTGAATGGTCGGGTTTTGTGAGCGGGCGCGCTGGTTTGTGGGGCCCTGGCACAAATGATGATAACCCTACAATTGTAATGATGATTAGCACAGTGAGGGTTCTGTCGCAGTCTTCTTGTCGAAACCCCTTTGGTGAATTTTTTTGACCGTGCATTCTGACTCACACTTAATATTGGTGTGAGGGGATGGTTGGTAGGTGGGCTTTCCTTTTGTGCTTTATCATGTTCTTGCGCTGCTAACTATTCTTCACCGTCACCTCCAATATTCTGCTGGTTAAAGGCAGACAGGTAAAGAAAGTATTCGGAATTTTTAGTGAAACCTTTAATTGTAATCTCTATTTAAGTATATATATATTTATATATATATTATGATTATATATATAGTATATAACTGAATATGAAGCATTTGTCTGCTTTATCTATCTACTAGGTATATATGTATACTATTTATTATTACTTATATAGTATATTATTTATAATAATATATTAACATATATCTTCTCTCGTTATATTATATTATATATTATACTATATCTATATATATAATTACTTATATATTATACTAGTATATACCGTATATATACTATGTATATATAATAGTATATAATATTTATATATATATATATATATATTTTATATTACTATGTATTATATATAGTATATATACTTTATATGTTTGACTATATATCATTATATTAATGTATATCCTCTTACTACATATATATACTATATATATATACTTATATTATATATTGTTAGAACTGGTGTCTATTATCCGCAAGCCAGTCGCGAATTTTTGAATATTTTTTTGCTCGCAGCTTCTCGACAATGACGCTCGTAAGGATACAGTTCCAGCCAGAGGAAATACAATTCGCACCACATCACCACATATCACATAGTGAACAGCAACACATTATCAATTATATATTGGTAATTGCTAATTTAAAAAATTCTGAAATACTATTTTATAAAAAAAACAATGCTATAATTTGAAATTCTATTATTCTAAAATAAACAAAAAAAGCATTAGAATGGTACACATATTACTTACATTAAACACTAATTTTAATATACTTGTTACCCATTTAGGAAACTGTGCAACATAATATTTCTATAATTTACACACAATTAAAATGTGTAAATACGTTTGATTATCGCTTTTATTAGTACTCGTCTAAACTTTGATTGTCTTTATTTTCTATTGCTAACTGGTATACTTGTTTTTACTGTTAAGCCTGAATTTTTTTTCCTCTCTCAAATAATCGTGACTTCTCATTCTAGAAATAATTAGCAGCAGATTTGCAAAACTCCTTTCCGACGCATGGACATTTCGGCAGCTAAAAACCTATGTTATATATACTTTGCTCTGGTGATTAGAATAAGCAAAAGTTATTTAATTCTTCACATCTTGAAAACAAAAGATTTTAGTGAAATCATACTTCCTCTTGTGCACTGTCTTGTGACCTTTCTTTTTATTTTTCTCTTTTTAGAAGTTTTCTTTCTATTTTTCTGTTACTTTCTTTCTTTGTTTCTTTTTAACCATCTTGGGAGAACTTTTCTTTTTCTTTTTTTTTTGAAATTTGGTGCATTTTCTGAACACTTTTTCTAAAATTCTTTTTTATTTGGACTTTTGTCTTACTTTTCTTTACAACTTTCTAATAGAACCTACTAAAAAATGTTACTTTCTTTTATTTTCATCTTGTCTTCTCTTTACTAATCTAATAGTTTGTCGGCTGTATGTCTCTTTAAAGGCAAATTCTTTTTATTTGTTTATTGTATCTTAATTAGGTTCAACTGTACCCCCTTTTGAGTTTAGGTTATTTTTAAGAACTTTCTCTTTACTTATCAGGAACCTTTTGGACGACAGAAGCAGTTGATATATTTCTCTTTAAATTACTTCTTTGAACAAGGCTGTTGTGATTAACACTTTTAAATTTAATCTTATTTTCGATTACATATATTAACTATTATCATCTTATTATAGTAAAAGTATTCTTTAATTTATACGCGGCCATATATTACCTCCACTATATATACATATTATTAATGGTAACGAGACTCCACGTCGTAGCCCTATATATTATATATGTATAGTAAGGCCTTCGGTTACTTTTCAACTTTCGCGAGCGCTGAGTTCAGTGTTACGATCCCGCTTATGCGAGCGTAATCTCTCTTTGATCTCATTCATGTATTATAATATTAATTAAACTTGCTAGCGTACTTCTATCTTTGCTATCAAACTTCATATTTGTATGAATAGTATACTAACTATTCCGTTCCTGTTTATTTCTCCTTTTATTCAGGTTTAGAATCAACCCCTTTTACCTTATAGTCTATTAATATATTATTATATTAATAGTACTATGTATTATATAGATAAGCCTATATATATACTATTCCTTCCTCTCTATCTATTATATATTACCCTATATCTACTATATCTATATTATATATATTATACTATCTTATTATATCATACCACGTATTTAGTACTTAGCACAAATTTTGGTACCTACTCCTAGGTATTACCTATCCCTACTATCCCTTATCTACTACTATTCATCACCCTATACTCTATATACTAAGTATTACTGATCTTATATATATATTAGTATATTCTATATATCTCTATTATATATATATATATATTAGTATATCTATACATTATAATTATATATTATAGTATCATATACACTAATTCGTGATATAAATATCTGTTTTTTTTATTTCCTTTATTTACGATAGTGTGTGGGCCGCGCACTCTCCTGAATTTTTGCGCACGTAACCTCACACCCTCTATGTTTCATTATACGTCCACGCCAACCACCACACTCAGTACACTGACTTTGTGTGTGTGGCACCCGCTACTTGCACTCCTAAACATGAAAGCGCACTACATCACAGCCACCCGCAGCGCACCTGGGCATGCGCCTCAGCCCAACCCTAATCTGTAGGATATTTATAGCACATCAAATGTTTCAACACCGTTCTTTTTTTCACTTCTATAGGTCAATCTTTATATACTTATGTTCTGTGATGGTCTTATTTTATTCCCAACGTAAGTCAACTATCTTTCATCCTTTTTTCTATATTATATACCTCGTGACGGATAATTATTATTATGCTATTATTATTTATTATTATTATTATCTGATTATTATTATCCTATTCAGTTTCAACAACACAATTAATTCTTGATTTGAATTTATATCTCATAATAGATGAATATTAGATTTTGAAGTTGAGCGTTGTCACGATAAAGTCGCGTTCTCTCCATCTGGGGCTGTTATTGAGTCATCCACAGTGGTCGGCTTACTAGCAGCTCTCCAGCACAGTACCGACAATTAGCGATTTGACATAATTATTTTTGAGATGTAATCCATATACTCCTTCGACGGTCCATTTTATTCGTAACATTGCATATTATAAATTTCATTATCAGCGATTGATCCATTTCTTACTCTTTTCTAATCAAGGTTGAATTTGTCATAAATTTGTTATATATAGGAGACGGTCAGAGACTCATCACGCAAAAATTAGCTTGTGCAACAGGTACCGAGATTGATTTTTCATTTATCTTCTCCTTTTTACCACGTTCCGAACTAATGATAAGGTGACGTGGCTTTCAGGTCTTCTGCATACTGTAATCTTTTATGACCTTTTTTTTTTTCATTGGCTAACCCAACTACTGCTAAGTCCCTTGTCCTGATGTAATGCGCTCTAGTACGTAGTTGTGGTATTGGGAATAGGGTGTTTGACTGTATGGTGGCTACTCCGTTCGACT